>LOJH01007569.1:0-17900 GCA_001685095.1 Ellobius talpinus
ATTGGGAGGAGGGGAGGAGTTGGAAATTTTTTAATAATAATAATAATAAATAAATTAAAAAAGTATTTTCATATGGATATATGAAATATGAAGGTTTAAAGCGTTTTCCATGAAAACATAATTCAGTAATCAATCACAATACTCAAAAATACCTGAGAAAATTTCAGTAGAAGTTAACATTAAACATGGCAATATTTCCTATACTCACAAGTACCTTGTATGTGAATACAGGTGCATATTCTATCTATATGCCACACGAATCTTGTAATAATTTTGTCTGTAAGATATATAATTTTCTTCTATCTAAAGTGTTCATGCCATTTCCTCAGATAAAAAAAAATAAGACAGGATCAAAAGCCTGAGAGGGTTATACACACCTCGTCCACATCTGTGCTACACGGCCGACGAGCTTAGTGCCAGGAGACTGTGAATACAGATGCTGGGCTGTGGCGGCAAAATGAAAACATGAGGTAGCAACACAATGTGGTCCTTATCAGTGGTTCGGAGAGCATCTCTGTCTCACAATGACTAATATAGACCCAGGTATTCTCAATTATAGCTTCTACCAAATATTCCCAATAAGAACCTAGAACTACTCGTGCAGAAAATCACTGAGAAGGGGAAGTCTTTAAGAACACAAATTTAGACATGACGAACTGTCTGCATATCATCATCCCAAAGCTTCTGGGCCACAAACACTCTACAGTCCATTAAACACGAATCACTGCAAGAACATTCCATTCCACACCAGACAAAAGGCCTTGAATGTGGGATGCAAAGAAGCTTGCAATATTTGGGGTGATATTTTTGGATTTTTTTCAAATAATAAACATCAAATGGTGGAAAATTTTGAAAATATTGAAATTAATATTTAAATATTAGTGGTGAGGCACCCATCACTAAGCACTCTCATCTCTTAACTTTATATATTTCAAAGAAAACACCAGCAGAATGCAATATTGTCGGTATTAAAAATATCACTGCAGCATTTTTGCCTTATGAACAGATCCTTGTTTGCCTTCTGAATACAGAGCAGATTAAATAGCCTGGGGAACAATCACATTTCTCTGAAAATGAAAGAAACTGAGTTTGTTGCTGCCAAATATTGTCAACGCCATGTGTTCGATTACTGATTCTTCTTTAAAGTGACCCTAGGCCTGGGTATCAGGGCATCCATTTGAAAGCTCTCTAAGAACCTGACCCTTGAACCGCTTCCCATAATTTCATTGTTCACGTGGCTTCCCTCATGGTTTCAAACACTGTTAGCCATTTCAATAACATTTCCAACGGCATGGCAGAACGTAGTAATATATCATTAAATTATATAAATTAAAATACCACTAAATATGTAAAATGACTGGAGTCAAGTTCACTGAGGGAAGCTGTGAATTCACAGTAGTAAACTGAACACAGGGATCATAAGTAAGGAACCAGGGGCTGAAGAGGTGGCTCCACAATTATCCCAGAGGACTTGGATTTGCTCCTCAGCACTCCTATGATGGCAACCAGCAGTAACTCCCAGGGAACTGACACCCTCTACAGGGCTCCTCAGACACCAGGCATGCATGTGGTACAAAGGCATGCATGCCAGCATAACACCCACACATATTTTAAATTTTTAATTTAAAACTTAAATAATGATGGGGCTGGAGAGATGGCTCAGAGGTTAAGAGCACTGGATGCTCTTCCAGAGGTCCTGAGTTCAATTCCCAGCAACCACATGTTGCTCTCACTCATCTGTAGTGAGACTGGATGCCCTTTTCTGGTGTGCGGTAGTACGTGCAGACAGAGCAGACGGATACATAAAATAAAAATTAAATAATGAATTAAGAGGAAATGATCTCTGGTCCTCTTATGTTGAAGAACGGAATGAGATGCCTCCTGTCTTACTAATTCCAACACCAAAATAAAAGGGGAACTGGTGGAGATCGGCTGTCTGACTAGAGCAACCTCCCGTCTATCCCTTTTTGAAGAAGCACTGAGAAGCAGAACATACCCATGGTTTTCCTCCTTCTAACACACTAACACAGACCATCTCTGAAGGAAGGCTTGTATTCACATTTAACAGCTACTTCCTTAATAATAACAGTTAAATGATATCTGTAGAACTGTATGCCAAATGCTATTCTAAACTTTTAATCTTTTCAGTGTCCCTTAGAGATAAGTACTATTATTTTACCATTTCACCAATGAGAAAGCTAACATGGAGTGGGAAGGTGGATGAGTTGAGTAGAAAGTGTTACCTGGCACATAAGAGGTATCTTTCAGAAGTGGAAGCCATGCCTCCCATCTTTGACGAATTAAACACAGCAGCCCCTGTTTCCCACGTGACTAAGAGGGACGCTGGATTTAGCTTCCTTGAAAGGCGGTAGACAGTGTTGCTCCCAAGCCCTCAGGCTCAGCACAGGAGAGTTTGCCCAAGAGGATGCCCAGAAGGCTGCTCTTTGGAACGCACTTCACCTCATACCTGCTACGCCAATTATTATTATGGTCATTTGTCATTACTATTATTACTCCTGTTTTTCATTTCAGATAGATCCGTACAGTTCCTCAGGGAACAGAGGAAGGAGCAGGAATGACCTCTGGGGAGCAGTAAGAGCAGCATTGATGAAGGGACTACACCGAGGGCCAAACCAATAAAAGTCAAAGAGTCCTGGGTCAGTGCACTTCCAAACGGGAGAGGAACAATGCCTTGGCAAGAGCCCTACACCTTTGTCTCCACCAGAAAGGAGGCAAGCTGGACACGAGCCAGGATTTGTGGCAGGTGACAAGACCAGTCATCTGCAACACTTACTGATATACTAAATGTGTTCTAAGGCATGGGATGTGCCCTGTACAGGCTGGAGAGGAGCCAGGATCTCTGGGAGGCCAACGGCGATGCATCTATTACAGATCCGGATTCAGATGAACTATGTGTGCTCTGTGTATCTCATCTTTCAGCACCACCAGTAAGAAAACAATTTCTCCTCCTTTAAACTGTTCTTAGGAGCTAAAAAAGGGTGCAGTCAAATGTGTCTAGAAATCCTTCTGAAATTCTCCTACTCCCCCCCACAGACATGTGTGTGTGTGCGCGTGCACACACATACACAATTTCTCAAAACATTAACTTAACTTTGGGATAAACTGCATTGCTCCAATGAGATTCCATCTGCAAACAGGGAGATGCACATCAGAATAAAGAACCTGCACTGAGGACCCAAACAATATTTTTGAAATCTACAGATAATACAGTCTTTCCAAAATTCTAATTCCTTAATCACTAGATTTGAGATCACTAAATATCAAATATAAAGAAGAAATATGTCTTTTACTTGCACCTAAAGCAGAGCAGAGATAATTTTATGGTCGACATTTATATTTGGCTTTTACAATTCTGTTTTTTTTTAATTTTTAAAATTTTTGAAACTCTAAATAAAAATGATCGCATTATTTAGTTTCTAGAAACAAAAACACTCTTGCTGTATAAATAACAGTTCTAACTATAATTTTAAAAATTGTAGCCAAGAATCACTGACATTTGTGAAATATCTCTGACCTTATTTTTCATGGTGCTTTTATACGAGGTTGGTTGATGCTCATACATGAAAATTTCATATTGTTGGCCCTGCACTCAATAAATTATTAAAGCTGTGTGAACAGGAGTGTGGTGTTCAGGTTTTCAGTATTTTTTATCCTTTTGTTCTTGCTTTTTTAAAGTAAAGAACTCCTCGTCTATAATTCATATGGTTTAGTAAAATTTAAGCAAAGACTCGCCTTAAAAGAACACATTTCGGGAGAAAACTGCCCCTGATCTCCCAATAGAAGTTCCAGGAATGCATGTCTTTTGAGTCATTGATGTCAATCAAGCTTTTCTGGGCTGAGAAAAATAAGCACAAATAAATCTAGCAATCTCCTAAGCAATGTGCTGGTAAGTGTATCGGTTGTCTGAACAGAGAGCAGGTACATGGGTAATATTATTTCCAAATCAGATATGTTTCCACGATCAGATGTATAAGGTCTGACAATAGTCAAGTAGAGGCACTTATTCTCTTTCCCTCTGTTTTCTTAAGCAGTGTTCTGTGAATACACAGCACCTCTTCTATCCCTCAGAATGTGGTTTTGAACGAAGCCAACTAAAGAGGATGTGAACTCATGCTACAAGTCACAAGGTCATTCCTGTTAGTGCAGCACACTCGAAACACACACTGGCTTTGGATTCTAGCTCTACAAGTGTGCTTTTTCACACTGTGGATCATATTTACACAACTGGGTATGTGCAGTAACATGGTCGGCCCTGCAGTTATGGCAGAAAAGGGCAAAACGCTATTAGAAATCAATGACTGACATAATTCATAGTGGATGCACTTCAAACAAATGTGGTGATAAAATATTACAAAGTTTTATCAAAGGTTTTTCTATAATATTCTTTCATGGTGTATTTTCATGTACTTTCAGCTAATTATAAGCTAAAAACCAAAGAAGACATTAAATATTTACTGAGTAACATATATGCCATACGGAGAAGTCAGAAGAGTAACTTATCTGTCGTATAAGCAAATTTTAAAAGCATCCAACTTTATGATCAGATTGCATATGTTGCTCAACTCATTCTTTCATTGAACAGATATCTGTAAAGCCCCAATCTTGGCAGGATATAACGGGGAGCCACCTGCACAGTTACAAAAGGCACATCTGAGTCTCGCTCTCATCCCTTTTAGTAGATTCCCTACTCCATGTTTCAAAACTCACCAACACTGACATTAACAGAAAATGTCAAGAAAATGATATAAAAGAGAATGTTTCAATATTAGTACATGGCTAGTTGCACTCTTAATATACTACAAATAAATGCTTTTCAAAAAATTAAATTGAAAATCATTTACATGACACATTGATAGACAGCCTGAGGATTATTTAGTAATTTTTTGGAAAAAGTAATAGATGCACAGATAATTCACGAAACATTAAGCTGCAATTACATATAATACGAGTACAATGAAAAATGCTGCACTTTGTATTTTATAACATGATGCTTCGTCTGATGAGTCTTAAAAATCTCTTTTAAAAAAACAATAAATCCTTTGCCGCTAAGTACAAATTTGCATCTTCAAAACAGCTATGGTCTATTTTTTTCAAGGACAAGAGTAAAGAAAAATTCCAAGCATGAAAAATCAGGAAATGTCTTTGGTTCAGGATTCCAGGAAGGCAGAAAGTGATCAGTTATCAAAGACTGGTTAAACCAAAGATCTCTGCCAAGGACTGAAAGGTCGCTTCTCAGAAGGCAGTTAGCCTCAGGTTCTGGTGCAGGCTTTCTAAGTAAATCTTAACTGAGCCTTCACACATATTTGGTTTTAACTTTTAATTTTTCTTCAAAAATTTGACCTAAATTTTAAGTTAAAGACAGCATAGAAAAGCAGAGTTGGATGAAAGGCAAGCTAATGTAGAAATAACATTTTTACAAACATATATTGATTATAACTATTTGTATACATAAAGGCTCTAGACATATTTTTAAATAACAGTCAAACTATAAGATGTACTTATTCTATATTTGTCTACCTCACAAATGAAAGCATTTCGTAGCCAAACAATGAGAATTTGGTAGAAACATTCGCCAACTAAAGTCTCCCAAACATAAATTTACTTTCATAACTTAAACTTCCCAATACTTGAGAAGTATTTTAAATCACAATCTTTAGATCCCGCTCCTCCAGAGTCTGTATAATTGGAATAAGACCAAGGAATCTGCATGGTTCAGCAATGTCCATCCAGATAAGCGTCAGGCAGGGGATCTCAGGGTAGAGCAGCTACAGTGACCGCTCCCCAGAAACAGAGTCTCTAATGCCAACTATCCACGCAACTGGAAGTCATAACAGGATTGAACTGAAGCTGTATTCAGAAATTTGCTCCAGTAAAATGCTACTTGGCTTTTTATTATACTGCGATGAGATTCTAGTATAAGCAACACAAAAAACACTTAATAAGACATGGAGGTCATAACAGGATACCTGTTCTTAGGAGACCTCACATAACACCAGTTAATATTCTCTGACTGGTGAGTATTGAACAAATTCAGAATGAGGGAGAGAAGTCAGGATTGCAAAGGATCTGGGGTGAACACTCCAGACAATGTCAGAGCCCTGTGGTGACATCCTTGGTAAAGGAGACAACTGTATGTGGTTTTTTATTTACACATTTTATATAATAAAGTTGAGTCAATTTCTTTATAGAAGTAAATGCAGAAGTTGGACAGCTGGGCCTTATATTAACGCCAGCACACAACAGATTCCCACTGTTTGCAGTAGCTGTCCTCTAGAGTTGTCGTGAACACGGTTACTAGTCTTCATCATCTCCTTGACTGAAGAAATGTGTAGATTGGCAAAGTGCACCTCCATGAGGACATTTCCAAAGTAAATGAGATCATAAGACCTCTGACCTAACCAAGGAATTAGCCCCTTCACGGATTCATAATGTGAATGGTAATTGGAGGGTGGTGAAAAGCAGCGAAGCACTGATCACTGGCAGGAGTAGGGTTCCTCATCCTGACCCCTTCTGTAATCCCTCTTTCTTCACGTGACAGCTATCACGAAATGAACCATTCTTCTCAACCACAGTCTCCCCATCACGAGAGACTCAACCTTCTCACACTGTGAAGCGGAGCCAATGTTTGTTCCCTTACTTTCTGGAGAATTCTGCTATGTCAACCTAAGAGTTCGACACCTAGGGTTAGTTTCTGGTGAGCTTCAGGTGTTATTTACATTCATTTGTCAGTACATAACTTTAGTTTATACCGATGTCAGTTTAAAGACACACAGTTTAACACCTAGTGATTCACTCTCACTGAACTACAGCACCACAGTCTAGGCCTGAACATAGCTGTGTAGCAACCATGTGTTTTTTACAATGTACATCACAGCCTTTGACACTATAGCTGAGGGCCAATTGTATATGAGAAATCACACACACAAAAAAAACCCATAAAAATGTGAAAATTTGTCACTCAGAGCTTAGAAATGGGCAACCATTCCCCTAAGGGCTGAAACAAAACAGGTGTTTGATCTCACGGCTCTCCTGCCATTTACACAGCTCTCTAGAGATAGACTTGGAAGCAAGGTAAAAGGAGACCACCTCAGAAGCAGAAGAAGTGATAGACAGAAGGAAGGACAGTCAACAACGAACATCACAGCAAGCAGAAGAAATGACATCTTAGGAACAAACGTTGGGGAAAGATGTAAAACACAATTTTCCCACTCAAGGATCAAGACGTCTGGGGCATACACACCCATCCTCCCTGCTCAAGGCAGCTCCGAGAAGAAGCTAATTCAAGCTTGCAGCACCCAAGAGCAGGAGAGTGGCCTTCCAGAAAAGCCCTCTGGCAGAGAGGCAGACACTGACAGTGAAAAGTCGGTAGGAGCATAATAAAACGGCAAGACTGGTGGGGCCTGGGCAGCGGCACACTGGTAATGTGTACCAGCTGCCTTTCTGGGCACAAGGCTCTGGTCTGCGGTATTTATAAACACCACCACTCCTACTGAGGCCCATTTCAAGCTTCCAACTGTCACCCCTGTGGACTTACCCTAGGAAGAAGCACAACAGCCCCCTTATCTCCCCCGGAGTATTTCTCCTCACTACACAGAAAGCAGAAGCAATAGGAACTGTAGAAAATAAAAAAGCAAGTAGCAACCGATGAGTTATCTGAGTGCATTACATTTGTTTTTAATATAATTTAATATGAATTTTTTATACTTTAAATTTTAATACTTTTAAACAACTGGCTTGCAAAAGTTCTGAAACTTTAATGAGGCTTTCACGAGCAGGCTAAGCATGGGAAGGCTCTGATGTACCTAAAACACACTCCTTCCACACTGTGTTCCAACCACACAGTCTAGCCTACCTCTGAGGCGAGCAGAATTCCCCACAAGCTGGGTTTGCCTGTAGCTGACTAAAAGCAGGTCCTCCTCCTTGCAACAGGAGGTGCGCCTAAGTTCAGCTTCCCAGAGCCTAAGGGTATTCCTCTTCCGATGGGGCTGCCCAGGATCCCTGATTTCTGACAAGCAGGCCCCAGGAGATGTATGGATTCCCTACTGACTAATCCGTTCTGTGGGTTTTCTTCCCCACTTGCTCTGTGGAGAGACAGAACTGCAGGAGAGACAATGGCCCTGCAAGGAAACTAAGACTCTAAAGCTAAAGTTCCCTGCCCCCTTCTCCATGGGGATGATGATGAACCCTAAAAGCCCATGTAGTTTCTTGTTCTCTACGTGTTTCTAATGCTGCCTGTTAGTTCGGCCATGCCTGATATTGAGGAATTTGTCTGAAATCCTCTAGGATAGCTGACCACCACAACCTGATCTATCTTGCACAACACCTCCAAATATCAGCAGTACCTAAAATATAAATCGCTGTCTTATATTAAAATCCCATGCTTCACATACATAGTGTGTTCTCTGCCTCATCTTTCCATCTGCAGATTACCTGGATTTGTCCCCTACTTCCTCATATTTGGTAAGAATCATATTTCTTCCAATCACATTATTTCTTGTTTTTATTGGCTCTACTTTGTCTTTTATCCTTTGCCAGAAATCCATTATTCTTGAATCTTAAGGTGTAGCCAAAAACCTAAATCCCAGTTTTCAGTATTTATCTCTGTCTCCAGATGATCACATCCTATATCCATCACTTCTCTTCCAAATCCATCTTCCAAAGATAATCCAGATCCACAACCTCACAAGTGAAGCATCCGCTGATGATGGGAAAAGTGCCTGGAGCCATGATGCTCAAGCCTCCTAAAGCTAGACTATGTTGTGGCCAAAACTTGACAGATAAACAGTATCCCCTCCTGTTGCTAGGCAACAGCACCGCTGGGTAGCCATTGCTCCTATTATTCCACTCAGTGGTGGGGGCAGCACAAATATTGTGGCTCAGGATTCAGGATGACCAGCAGAAGCAAAAAAAAAAAAGGACACTCCAGTGGTTTAGGAATCTCATTAATCAAAATGTATATTCTTCCAGGTGGCGGTGAAAAAATATGTTCACCTTACCTGCTCTTGGAAAGGATGACAGCCTCTGAAGAAGCAACTACATTGGGAAGGACCCTACATGGAACCAAATTTTCATGTACATATTTACTTGAGTTTTTAACACATGCAGTTTGTAGCTGAAGCGTAGAGCTGTAGATAACTTTGATCACGGTGGTTGCATACATTAAACGTCATCTATATGCTACTTTTCTGGCATTAAAATGTGGTCGTAAACTTCTGAAATAAGCCAAATAATTTTCTCTGCATCTTAGTTGTGTTAAAGAGTGCCCTGGTTTCCTGAATTTTTTCTTTTTTTGCACTTTTGGTTGGTCTAACTGTACACACAATTTGCCTCCAGATCACCTCTTTCTCTCTTCACTTCTATCCACTCTCCAAGTCATTTTGATACAATTTCTAGCTCAAACAAGTCCACAGTACAACTCTTACTGAATTCATGAAGTGTAGCTTTCAAATCCAGTGTCGCATCCTTGTGTGTCTTACTGGCTCCCGGGTACTGCTCTAACCCTTTATCCTATCTAAGAGCTGCAGCTTTGCCTTCTCCTACAAAATGAGAAATGCCTTCTCATCCTTTTTGGACAACCCCTCTACAATCTGTTATTTATTTAAGGCTTTGTCCTAGGCCCTCAGTACTTGTGGTTTTTAAAATTAGTGTATATTAATTGTACAATATAATAGGTTTATTATGATATTTTCTTACATGTATACAATAAATACATGTACTTCTTTACCATTGTTATCTGGCAATTCCAACACCTTGAATTAACTACACATAAACTGATCCCTAATGTTTCTCTTCTAAAGTTCTATTTGACTGCATTAATATCCCAAAGACATCCACACACGCTTCTGAAAAGCAAATCATAATTTATTTCTAGAACAACTATTTCTGAGTTCCTATAATGTGTCAGATGAGGAAAAAACACATGTATGAGACTTCCTGTGACTCATGGAGCATCAAAACTCCATCCTTCCACTTCTAATATGATACTTTCTCAGTGTCTTTTTCCCTGTCCCCAAATGCTGTATACAATAAACAAAATCTAAGACCAAGAACTATGTTTAACATTTCTCGTCTCTCCTTTTCCTTATCCCTCTGCCATATCCATTTCCATCGTTGCCACTTTTTCTAAGTGTTTATAAATTCTTTCCGTACCGCAAATCTGTTTTCCTCTCACACTAACCTCCCTTGCGTGAATGGCTTCTACATCTTTGTAAGTGGTCTTCAGCACTCACTCTCCCGCCTCCCCTACATTGGTCAGAGGACTCTTTCTTACAACAATCCCTCTCCACTCAGGCTGCAATTTAAAAATCTCTTCTTACTTCTCTTTATATTGGGATACAGAAAAAGTTATAAACAATAGTCTCAAACTCTAGATGACTGTTCACCCTATCTTTGAACAACACATTTCCTCAGTGTCTGAGATGACCAAACATTCTTTTCTTCCCATCACAGAATCAAACCCAGCTAAATAGAGGTCTGGATTACTGAGACCATTCTTACAATCTCTCCTCCTTCCTCCTTTCCTCCTCCCCTCCCTCCCTTTCTCTTCTCTGTCTCTGTCTATCCATCTCTCTCTCTTTCTCTCTCTCTCTCTCACACACACACCTACACCTGTCTTGCTTCTTCTTGATAAAATTCTATTCCTTCTGCATAGACTTCTGTAAGTTTCTGTCTGTTCACTCTGTTTATATTCTTGTTTTAAATTTCAAAGATATCTGATGACTAATCAATATTTTCAAAATTCAGTACATTCTAATTTTTAATAACTTGACTTCTATGCTCTATTGCAAGCTTCTTTTAAGGTTTTTGTCCATTTTATATCATGCTTTCCTACATCAATTTCATTTTTATCTTCTTTATGGACATATCTCCATACGTATTTGTTGCGATAACCTACCTTTGCAAAGAGATGGCATCTACATAATAAAAGCAATCTAAAAATGTGTACAGACAGGTTTATCAATGGAATCAAATTCAAGACCTAGGCATAAATCCATACATGTACAGACACCTGATTTTTGATAAAGGAGCCAGAAATACACACTAGAAAAAAAAGACAGCATCTTCAACAAACTGGATGGCTGTATATAGAAGAATGCAAATAGATGCATATCGATCACTCTGCAAAAACTCAACTCCAAATGGACCAACGACCTCAACATCAAACAAGATACAGTGAACCCAATAGAAAAGAAACTGGGGAATAGTCTTGAGCTCATTGGCACAGGAAAGACTTCCTCGACATACCATACTTGACACAGGCACTAAGAACAACAATTATCTTAAATAATTTGTTTGATGATAAAACTTGATGAAACCGAAGAGCAAAAGACACTGTCATTAGGACAAAGCAGCAGCCTACAGAATGGTAAAAGATTTTTATTAACTACATATCCAATAGAGGACTAATATCCAAAATATATAAAGAACTCAAAAAACAGGACATCAAGAGAACAAATAATACAACTTTAAAATGGGGTACAGATATGAACAGAATTCTCAAAACAGAAGACTCAAAGGGCTGAGAAACACCTAATTAAATGCTCTATATCCTTATCTATCAGGGAAATGTGAACCAAAACTACTTTGAGACTTCATCTTACAGTTGTAAGAATGGCCAAGATCAGTAACACAAGTGACAGCTCATGCTGCTGAGGACGCAGAGTAAGAGGAACATTCATCCACTGTAGGTGGGAGTGCAAACTTGTACAGCCACTATGGAAATTGGTGAAAGGGTTCCTCAGGAAGATGAGAATCAAGCTAACTCAATATCCAGCTATACCACTCTTGGGTATATACCCAAGGGATGTTTTATCCCACCACAGAGACACTTGCTCAACCATGTTCATTTCTGCTCATTGGAAACAACCTAGATGTTTCTCAACAGATGAATGAATAAAGAAAATCTAGTACAGTTACACAATGGAGTATTACTCAGTCATTAAAAGATGGAATTTTCTGATTAATGTATGGAACTAGAAAAATGGTATCCTGAGTGAGGTAGCTTAGATCTAGAAAGACAAATATGGTATATATTCGCTCACACATGGATATTAGCTGTTAAGCAGATAACCAAGCTATAATCTGTAGAAACATAGAAGTTAGGTTCAGAGTAAGGGACTTGGGGTTTGGGGTGGGTAGAGAGAACTCACTAGGAAATGGAAATAGAATCACTAGTTATAGATGGACGGGCATAGTGGAATGAAGGAAGGGAGAGGGAAGAGGGGAGGAAAGGGGGGATATAGGGAGAGACAGCAAAATTAAGGGCAATTTGAAGGGTAGCATGTAAACCTAATATAGTAGAAGGCAACCTAAGTGAAGTCATCAAACAGACCCCAGCTGGACATCTTTTGTAACCAAATGAAGCTTCCAATACTGGAAATGGGTTACATCTAATTGAGTTTTTGGCCAAAGAGGTCCCATGGGGATTCTCCAAACAACCCAGACTGTTGCCAAAACTATAGGTTGCTCTCTTTTAACTTACAGCAAGGTCCCATTGCTTAAGACACCTATAAAACTCACTGAACATGGAGAAGTTGAGCTGGTGCCTATATAGAATGTTTACCCCTACATTTTTGCATTGTTAGTATAGGAAGGTACTCTACTACCCTAGGAGAAACAGACACCAACCCAGCCAGAAACCCTTTGATCAAAAATGGTGCCATGCCTACAGGATATGCTAGTCCATGAGATTGAACCCACATCTGAAACTGTTTAGGTGACCAAGAACCTATGATTAGATAGCCCAGGGGCTTAAATTAAGCCCAACTACTACTGTTCTCCTAAAAGAACGTAGCAGAAAAATGACTCCTGATGACATTGTTCTGTACTCATAGGTCAGTGTTTTATTCAAGATGTCATCTGAGAAGCCTCCACCTACAGAAGATAGGAACAAATACAGAGACCCACAGTCAGACATTATGTAGAGTGAGAGACCTTGGCACACTCTGCCCTAAGTGTGATGTCTCCATCAATTCCTTCCCCTCAGGGCTCAGGGAACCCTAAGAGAGGGGAGGCAGAAAGAGTGTAAGAGCCAGAGGGGGATGGAGGACACCAAGGAACCAGGGTCTTCTAAAAGGATGGGCACGCATATGAACTTAGAGACTGAGGCGGCATGCCCAGCGCCAGTAAGGTCCTGGACCAGATGGGGTCCTAGGACTTAAGGAGAAGTGGGCACATGCCTCCATCCCTAACCCAGAAGCTATCTCAGATGGATAACCACTTGGAAATGAAATTTTAGTTTTAACTAAGGTATTTTCAATGGGGAAACAAACTACTCTTAAGAGTGGACCACATTCTCCTCGGTAAATGGCCAACAGAATGGCCATCTATTCGCGAACTCAATGGCATCTTCGGAGTTTCCTTATTGTTAGGATTCAGGCATCTGCACTGACCTGTCCTGGAGGTCCCAACAGGATACGTCCTCAGCTGTCACCTCAAAGATCACCTTGTCTACAAGTTCGCTATATCACCTTTTAAAAGGTGGGCTTTGCTCACCTCCCAACTCTTCCTTCCTCTCTCCCTTTCTGCTTCGCTGACTCTTTCTCTTTCTACCTTTCTCTTCTCTTCTGCTGCTCCTGTCCCCAGAGGCCAACCTCTCCTCACTTTCCCCTTTTTTCCATTCACTTTTCCCCAATATAAAACCTCTCCACCTGAGCTCCATCGCACGGCATCTTCCTCTTGCGCGGTGCTTTTTAAAATTGCATGTATAACGTGGTGCTGGGGCTTTTTCTTTTTAATTTTATTTTGTATTGTTTTCCTCCTTGTTTACCCCACAAGTCTTTTGTGTGTTTTATAACTTCCAGTTTTGTGTTTTTATGGGATCTCCTAATATGTCCCCTATAGGATCCCCTAAGAAGCAATGGGTCTCTACCTCTATACCTGTTTCTCATGCCTTTTCTTGGGCTCCTATCCTTCTGTTGTTTGTTTTATCCTACTCTGATGTGCTTGATTTCATTTTATCTTCTTATATTTTATTATATTATTATTACTCCTTAGAAGCCTGTTGGTTCTGGAAGACAGAATAGGGGTGGATCTGCACATAGGGGAAGTGGAGAAGAACTTGGAGGGGTAGAAGTAGGAGAACCATAATCAGTATATAGTATATGAAAAAAACTATTTCAAAAAAGAAAAAGAATGTGTGGCAAAAGTAAGCAGTCAATAAATAATCAATCAATTGGAAGTAAGAAAACTTGATCTTTCATATCTGCTCTGAGTAACTTTACCCAGAAGGAAAATTTATTTTTAATATAAGAGAGATCATAAATAGGCCTATCAGTCATATATAGCCTATGATCATGCCTCATTACCCCAGCACAGTGTTTGAGTGAATTTTTAAACACATGCCTTTAGGTCTGTGTGCCCCACCACTTCCACTGTCTACCCTAGGCATTCACATTGGTATTGCTGGCATTTGGTTTTGAGGACCTGAAGGTCATATATCTCCAAGGTCCTTTTCAACTATAAGACCATTCATAGCTTTACTTCATGGGAAATAGTTATTCATAAGAAATACTAGTAAGAAATGGATTTAGTAGACATTAAAGAACAAAGAACAGCCAGTACTCTACGCTACAGTGAATGAATATTCTGGTAAACTTATTTCCCAAGGAGGAAAGAATCACTTCATGCTTATAACAGCTGGAGATCAGAATCCTAACATGGGAATTAAAACAGATATGTTAAAATGCTCTGTTCCTAATAGGCTCATAACTGTAGGTTATTTGTCTTCATTACATGAAACACAGGACAGTCCACCAGTGCTCCAGCAACCAGGCACACGATGGAGGCATACGGAGACATTTGGCAAGGCTCTCCCACTCATTCAACAGATCCTCAGTCCTATGAATGAATTCTTTGTTTCCCTATTAAAGTTCACCACTTTCAAACAAAAGCGCTTAAGGGAGAAAAAGTAATTCCTAAAGTTCTTAAAACTCCATATAGTTTATTTCTCTCATATTTTCAAATTTTTAACACATCTTCAAAGCCTAAAAGTTAACCCTAATATAAAATTTTTCCCCATGAACTGAAAGCTAATTGTAAATGTTTGGCATATAACATTTTAATTTTATGTGTAATCCTCCTTAAATTTCACATTTTTGTTTCCCAGAAAGTGAAAACTCTTCAAAAAGTAGTCTAATTTTATTCTATATAAAGAAAATAAAAGTATGAATTCTTACTCATAATTTTCTAGTTTCTCATTTTTATAAATAGCATGAAGGTTATAGTATTGAGCATAAATCTCTGGCTGTGCTTCTTCTTTAGGATACATTTCTGAAGTGCAATTACTAGATCACAAAACATGAATATTTTACAACTTTTTATGCAAATTGACAAATTGTTATATATATATAAATGTGTTGTTTCACCTACTTAAATACTATCTTTCAACATAATCATTGTTAGATGCAATAAAAGTAGTTTGAGACTCTCCAAGAAGTGTTTGCATCAGACCTCAGCTGTGAAGATAGTCACTTGAAACTTGCTTATGAAGAAGCATGTCAAGACTCTAATATCATCCTATTCTTCTGGATCAGAGCTGAGGAAATGCAATCCATCCTTGTAAACCACAAATACTTAGAAAAGGTAATTGTGAAGGGAAAGCTTACAGCTACCCACATTTTCTCTGAGCTAAAATGACATCTTCATGAAGTTTTATCTCTTAAAGAAAATAGTGATTAATTTTATGGCTCTACATTAATTTCTATATGAAACAGAAAAATACATTAGCAAGCCCAATAAACAGGAAGAATGACAACCTTGCCAATAAGTAAAGAAAACCCAGTAGGTAACCCCATAGAAGTTGAAGACCTCTCTCTCTCTCTCCCTCTCTCAACCACGAAGCTCGTGCACAGGGATACACACACTCAGGGACACTGGGGGATGACAGAACTGTTTAGAATAATTTGTCAATTTGCATCAAAACTTGTAAAATATTCATGCTTTGTGATCTAGTAATTGCACTTCAGAAATGTATCCTAAAGAAGAAGCACAGCCAGAGATTTATGCTCAATACTATAACCTTCATGCTACTTATAAAAATGAGAAATTAGAAAACTTTAAATGTCGACTGTCCAGTGAAAATGTACAGAGGTTATAGTGCACTCACTTGAGGGTCACTCAGGTAGTCACTGAAAAGTGTCCATGAGGAATGTATATACTAACATGAGCAACACCTGTCAATATACTACATGAGAAGAGCAAGAAGCAAACTCTTCATAGCAACTGAACCCAAAACTTTAAAAATAAAATGTGTATTTATTGTTACACAGATGTATTCAGTTTGTAATCATTCAATAAACTGTATATTTATATCATTTTCATGTATATGGGCTACATAAATTAAACATTTGAAGGTCAATTTTGTAGAAACCCACTCAAAAGAAAAGAAACATGAAAAAGCATGAACTTAATTTTCCCAGTGTTGCCTCATAAATTACTAAAAAGCAGAGAGACTTTCTAGAAGGCAAGAATGTTTCAAGAGTCAGCTGCATTCTCTATTGTCTGTAATCTAGAATGCCATGCTCCAAGACCCAGCTGCACTCTCTATTGGCTTTGTCATCTAGAATGCCATGCTTTGAGATCCAGCTGTTCTTTCTATTGGCTTTGTCATCTAGAATGCCATGCGTTGAGACCTAGCTGCACTCTCTATTGGCTTTGTCATCTAGAATGCCATGCATCAAGGCCCCGCTGCTCTCTATTGGCTTTGTCATTGAGAATTCTCTGCTTCAAGACCCAGCTGCTCTCTATTGGCTGTCATCTAAAATGCCACGAACTTTTTGAATTTTACTCCCCACTTACGTGAAGTTGGGGACACAATGATTTAGTAATTAGATAAAATAAAAAAGTATGTTGGCCGTTTCAGATTATCTTCTGGTGTGTGTTTTATGTTCAATCTGCTATCAAGCTTTAACGTTACCATGGGACAGGACTTCAATTCTTACTTACATGAGGCCATTAGAAACCATCAATGAAAGCACAAATTTGAGATTGGAGTACTACTGTGTCAACTCTCTGAGCCCTGGTTATTAGTATTTACTCACCAGCTCTCATTTCAACACTTCTGTCCTGATGTGAACCCCTAATCTCTCACTCCTTATAGACAGCATTCCACCGAGCTTGAGGGTTAGTCTAGACACCTACTAAGAAATGAACTCTGACTTCTGAGAATATAACCAAATCTTGCCCTTTGGTAACCAAATCGTTAATGAAAACAATCGCTTCCAGACTCAGTAAAGTTTATCTTCCGATCACTAGAGGGAGTCATTGATGAATGGATCAGAAATCAGATCTGAAACCGGAAGTTTCTGGTTGGTTTTGTTACTGAAGTCAGCGTTTAGGATTTTAGTTGGGGGGACCTTTTGTTCATGATGAACTCCACCTGTTATCTAACACAGGAAGAATACTCTGGATTCAATCTGAGCACAGAAACTGCATTGTTAAGAGAACAATAATGTTCTTTTTTCAAAATGCCAAGGAGGAACAGAGTTGGCTTCTACTCAATAAGCATTATTGGGCTAATTTTTCCTTTGTGGATGACACCACCCTCTTGGCCACTTTTCTTGATATCCCACCCTGATACCATCAGGCCCAAAGTACACTTATGGAATTTCTTTTAAAGACATACCATTCCCTCAGAAGAGACAACTGTTACCTTAGGAGAGCTTTCGTGCCACAAAAGAAAAGGAAAGGGAAGGGAAGGGGAGGGAAGGGGAGGGGGGGAGGGAAGGGAAAGAAAGGAAAATATACTGATTTCTTATGGCTGAAAATTCTAGCCCTCCTTTCCTCTAAATGGTAGTGAAAACATTGCCTGGTGGTGGCGGCATACACCTTTAATCCCAGGTGGATCTCTGTGAGTTCGAGGCCAGCCTGGTCTACAGAGC
>LOJH01007570.1:0-18972 GCA_001685095.1 Ellobius talpinus
ATAAGCTAGCCGGGCGGGAGCCGGGCGGGACGAAAAGCAGGCCTGCACTCCCCTTTCACTACAGCCTAATGTGTTTACACTCAAAGGGTTTGTTTGGCTTTGATTTCAAGAGACACATTTTTGTGTTGAGTGATAGATTCCCATCCTCATGGGGGAAGGGACCCACAGCAATGTGCTCAGGGAAGTGGATGCTATGTAGGCAGAAGATATAACTTAGATATCCCACTCACTCACCAGCTCAGAATCTTCTCATCATTCCAGGCTGGAATAAGGTGTCACTCCTATGATTTCTCTCAGTGTGGCCGTGAGAGATGAGAGCTAATGGGACAATGGAATGCCTAGGTCAGTCTCTGAGCTCAGCATATGTGCAAACATGCCACTGGCTCTCATCAGGTTGGAGAGGCTTCAGAGGGGGCTGGGAAGCCAGAAGAATGAGTAGGGCTGACTGAGTCAAGAGACGGAGATGGGTAAGAGAGCATCAAAAACAGGAGAATCTGGGGGCAAGGATGAGGTGAGATGGTGCTGAGGAAGAATGAAGGTGGGTAGATGGACAGATGGAGTGTATAGTGCCCTGAGTTGGTTACTATGGTCAGATCACCAACAGTGACAGCAAGGAGGTGGCTTTGTTCCCTATCTAGGAGCAGTGAGAAGCCAGGGAATGTGATGGTCACACTTGGCATGTGGTCACTATGGCAACAATGTGGCAGGGGAACAGCAACGGCATAAGGACAGGTCTAGGAAAGGCAGGAGGTAGGGTAGGGTTGAGTCAATGACAGCAGTAGTAAGAAATAAGCACATTCACAAGGAGTAAGGATGACATCCAGGTCCTAGGGGGGCAGTGGGTACATGGCTGTTCTATCCTCGGGGACAGTGGCTCCTGGGTGCAGAAGGCCTGGAGGATTGGTTCTAGATTTCTCCTGGGTGATGCTGAGGAGCCCATGGGCATGCATCTCAGGGAAGTGTGTAGGATGGAGAGATGTGTGACCGGTCAGTGGGGTGGGAACAGTGTTCAGGAGGGGAGGTGGGTTAAACACTTGGGATCCCCACTGTGTGTCCCTTTCTCCCCATGTGTTCACACCAGCTCAGGCCACCTGCTACCCTGTGCCACCTCAGCTTGCTTGCCATGACTTATCCTCAACTGGACTTCCCAGTCCTTTCACTGATCTCAAGCCCGAGTGGCGATGACATCACTGAGCTGATTGAGGATTAATTGTGCAACATCTCACAAGGCAGTATATCAATCTGTCCCTTCACCCACTCCCTCCCAAAGCAATCAGCTTCGCCTGTCGTGGTTTGTGCTGTACAAACTCCAGGCCTGATGTGATCAGGCTGCAGGGTGTGCCCAAGGCTTTCCCAGGTGGAGCTTTCCATTTAGGGGCTGGGATGTAGCTAGAAGAAGCTCTCTATCCAGGTCTGTGGAGGTGTGTGTGTGTGTGTGTGTGTATGCCCACATATGTATGACTGGGTGTGAGTGTGTGTGATTGCATATATGTGGAAATGTATGTGTATGTTTATGTGTGTGAGTAAGTGTATGTGTGTGATTGTGTGTGGGTGTATATGTGAGTGTGAATATATATGTGTGAGTGTGAACAAATGTATATCCATGTGGGTAAATGAGAGTGTGTGCTGTGGCTTCCCCACTGTACATAAATCTGGATTCAGAAAGACAAATAATGCAATTCTCTCTCATATTAGAATCCCAATGTTGCATTTTTTATATATGTGTATTTATATGGGACTGAGGATGGGCAGAGGCTAGGCCCATGGGAGGAGAAATAAAGAGGCTTTAAGAGAAAGGGCTCTCAGGGGGTTCAAGGCCATGACAGGGGAACCCCCAGAGACAGCTGACCCGAGCTTGAGGGAGCACATGGACTCTGGACCAACAGCTTAGGAGCCTGCATGATGCCGACCTAGGCCCTCTGCCTGTGACAGTTGTAAGGCTTGGTCTGTTTGTAAGCAGCAAGGTCAGGACCTGTCCCTGGCACTTAGCTGGCATTTGGAAACCTGTTCCCCATGCTGGATTACCTTGCCCAGTCTTTATGCAGGAGGAGGAGCTCTGCTGTGCCTCAACTTGATATGCCATGCTTTGTTCAAGCCCATGGGAGGCCTGCCCTTTTCTGAAAGGAGATGGAGAAGTGGATGGGGAGGGGAGTAGATGGGAGGCAGGAGTGGGGGATGGGAGGAGAGGAGGGAGGGGAAACTGTCATTGGTATGGAAAATAAGTTAAAAATGTTAATAAAAATAAAATAAGAGGGGGCTGTATCCCAGAACACATGTACTACAGAAATGGAAGGGGAGAAGGGGTAGAAGGGTAAAATTAGGGATGGGGCTGGAATCAGGAAGAGAAGAAGGTGGGGGTAGGGATCAACCAAGACTTAGTATGTATGAAAATACCTCCAAGGAAGCCTGTCATTTTATATACTAACTACAAAACAAATGTATGTGTGTGGGGGTAGACACGCAGAGACAGAGAGAGGAGGCAATGCGACACTTTCATCCTTGGCAGAATAGTTCTGAGAGGAGCCACAAATGGGATCAAGGCCCCACAGCTTCTGTCCAACACACCCAGGCAATGGCACCTCCTCTTAAGTTCTCAGGATTGCCTCTGTCACACATCTTTTCTTTTTTAATAAAAAGCAAAGATGACATAACAGGAGGAAACCAACAGCAATGACCAGCTGCCTTCAAGGCCAATGTTTTGCCAGAACAACAGATCTGAGGTGCACACCCTGGGTCTGAGCTCATGTGGCCCTTCTCCCTAGAGTACAATGTCCCTGGAACCTTGGCCTCCCTAGAAGAAATACCCCTTGTGCTGTTTTCTGAGAGCCTCCTCTCATGGGGAGGCATGGACACAAAGGACCACATCCCTGAAACAGCAGTCTTCTAACGACTTTCTTTCCTGAAAAGTGCGAGTCGCATGTTAGTCTCTGCTTTGCTACACAGCACACTCCTTAGACCTAGAGAAATCAGGGCGGGAGGGGTGAGGGCCTGGGAGTTGAAACATTTGAAAGCCAGAGTCTGTTTCTCCTAGGCCAGCGGGACTCAATCAGTAAGGATTTCTGGAGCCTCCTGCACCTGCCCGTGAAGAGCCTGTCTGCTCCCTGAAACACCCAGGTCTCCATAGAGAGGCACTGTTCAACATGGCAGCCTCCAGCCATGTGTGGCTGTGTGAATCCTTTACATGAAGTCAAACGAAAGGTTCAGGCCACAATGATACTATGGTTAACCTTGAATGTGAGGGGTGGGGTTTAGGGTTACCATGGAAACCAGCCTCTGGGTGTATCTGTAAGGGGGCTTCTAGACTGGTTAATTCAGGTGGGAAGACCCACCTTGAATGTGGGCAGCACCATCTCATGGGCTGAGATGCCCAGACTGAACAAAAAGGAGAAAGCCAGCTGGGCACCAGCATTCCATGGTCTCTGCTTTCCTGAGGATGCAATTTCACCCATTGCTTCATGCTCCTGCAGCAGCCACATCTTCCCCACCATGGCAGAATGCATCTCCTGGAACTGGGAAGCAACGATTCCTTTCTTGAGTTGCTTTTGTTGGATGTTTTATTACAGCGATAGGAAATGTTACTAATAGGCCAAGACCTTTGAAGGCAGAATTCCAGGCACCAATATATGGCAAGGACTTGGGGAACTAAAATGTTTGCAGGCCCGATTCCATTACTCTCTAAGGCCCGCAGGAATCAATCAGCAGAGGTTTCCAGAACCTTTCCCAGAAGAATTTGCCCCTTAAAGCTCTCTCTAAAGTGAGGACAATACCTGCTGTGTCCTCAGACCAGGGCATGTGCCAGCAAATCTCATCTCTAATCCTCTCACAAGGGGCAGACACCTCCTCTGTGAACTTCCCTGCTGAGATCACAGCAGCTAGGCTGCCTGCCAGGGTCTGAGATCTGGCTGTGGCTGCTCTGGTGGCCTTTGCACTCCTCAGTGGCATGGCTCCCCTCTCTCTCCCAGGGTTGGGGGGGTCAGGTAACTGTCTCTACAAAGATGCTCAGAGTAAATGGTTTCTCAATATGCTTAGTTTAATTCTCTTCTCACTTGTGTCTGACGGATCCATGACCAAGACAAAATGGGTTTAAACTGTGCCTCAGTGTAGAGGTGATGGGGAAAGAGAAGATGGGAAGGAGGGGAGAACCTCTCCGGAAGATAGCAGTTTAATCCTGTTGAAATAAGGGGGAAATGAGCACCCAGGTGAGAGACAGCCACAACTACCCGGGGCATGGAGCACCCTGGGCAAGCAGACCTGGGCTCAGATGTACAAGGAAGGGAGAGTAGAGCTGATCTCAGGGAGCTTTCTACTGCTTTCCTCTCTAGAACCCCATCTTCTTCTATCCCCTAGGTTCCTGGCAGGGAGTGAGTCCCAGTAAATGATTAACCCAAGTGAGAGAGCCAAGTGTTCTGAGTGAATGAGATGTCATCCTCCCATGCTGAAGGTCAGCAAAGTGACCTGAGAGGAAGGAACAATTGAGTTGTGATAAAAGCGTAGAGGAGATGGCCAGGGAGTTGATGGGTGGGAGATACAAGACTGGCTAGACAGCGAGGCCTGTTGAGCAGTGGGCTCTGAATGCAGGGATCCAAGGTTCTTCCTGGGTTTCTTATCTGTGTGGGAGCTCAGGGGCGGAGCCTGTGGTTTTCAGACTGTCCCATGGAAGCCCTCATTAAGATCCAGGACCAGTGTGTCAGCAGATAAGCTTGTGTGTGAAGCAAATGCCCCACGGTTTCTATCATTCTCCACTGGTCAGGACTCTCAGTTGACTGTGGGCAGCTCTGAGGACTGAGGGACCAAGTGTGGGTCTCCTTCTATGTTCCCATCTCATCCCCCAGGCCTTCTTTCCTGCTGTAGTTGGGAAGTCTGTGGGGGCCCACAGAAGTGGATCCATTCCACCTTGACTAAAGGTCAGAGAGTTTAAGCCTATTCTTGCTCCTTCAAGGTTATTGACAGGAGATTTGACTTAAGGTGTGGCTACTAACAGATATTTTGACCTAGGGTGTGGTTACTTGGTATTTTGGGTATTAAGATGGTAACCACTTTGTTTGTTCCTTATATCATGATAGAAAATTCTTTTTCTTTCTTCTCCCTTTTTGGATTGGGGTATTTAAAGATCATAAGAAATAAACATGGGTGGATTCAGTATTCACTGGGTTTCCCCCCTGGTACTATCCTATGTCTCTGTATTTCTTTTTTATCTCTGTGTATTTCTGCCTAATAGTTCTAATCTACATGGCTCTACCCTGGAACATACAAACCTGTTGAGGCTGGACCCCACCAGATGTTGTCCCACTGTGTGGCTACAATAGATGGTGTCCAATGTGGGGGGTTCATGACAGATGAACCCCAACAGATGGCACCCAATGTGGGGCTCACAACAGATGAACTCTAACAGCAGTCTTTATGTGGCAGAGGGTAAGAGCCCCCTGATTCTAGCTGTGACCCAAGAGGCAAGAGAGTCTCTTGCTTCTAGTTCTGGGATGACAACACCAAGGAGGTACTCAACCTTCCTGGGTATTGAGCCTACCTCTAGGGATGTCAGGGGGAAGGAGGATCCTATGAGGTTCTCTAGAGGCCTGTAGGGAGCTATGGCTGCAGACAGGCTGAGGAACAAGCAAGGTGCGTGTGTCTACCAACTAGAGCTACAGAGGCTCCAGGGCTGGGCCAAGGACAATCTTTTCCTGATGAAGGTTTGATATATTAGAGAGAAACTGCCCTCCAAAGATTAGTTTCTTCCCAGAATCTTCTCGATCCCCCTAACCACTGGCAGCTACATAGCAAGCCACAAATCCCCCTAAGCACACAGCTACATAGCAAGGCCCAGAAGAAGTGATGCAGGTATCCTGGGAGAGGAGACTGATCCATGGTGCCTCAGGAAGAGCTTGAGTAGGACAAGCAGAAGGTGACATGGGGATCCTCTAACTGCCCAGAGGCATCTTTAAGGGGGTGCATTGCCTAGACAGACTCAATGTCTTGTCCAAGGTCACCAGCTTCTTAGAGACCTGAGGGACCTTGCCTGACTCCCAAAGCCCCTTGTGCCTTCTTCCTCACCATGCCACCCCTGGGCTGCTTCTTACGGGTGCCATAGGCAAGAAGTCAGGTCTTCTGCGGGGCCTGTCTTTGTCACACGCAAAAGTGATGAAGTCCTTGGGATGGCTTCTAGCACTGTCCTCACTGAAGGATTTGGTTTGTATTAATTTAAGATTAGATCAAATAATTCAATTCACATGCTGCTTGCATGAGCGCTGGGGCTCGTAACTTGTTAAGTAGTGAATTGCTTTAAAATGAGTCTGAGCTAAATGGATTGCAGGCTGACTTGGCCTCCAGGGTGGGGTGACAGCAGAGATTGGGAATATTAGATCATCACTGACCAGGGCTCCCATCTTGCTCCTCTTCTATGACTACCGCAGCAGTGTCTCCCCACATGGCCTGTGTCCCTGCCATACTGGACACTGGAATCAGTCAGCAAAAGGACTCTAAGCCCCCAGTCCTGACATTCTCCAGTAGCCAAAGCAGATGCCAGGATGCCCAAAAGTCTGGGTCTCTTCTGGTAACAGCCCCTGCACACTGCACTTTCTTTAGGGACTTGGGGGAGTTTGTTGAGCAGGGTTAGGAAATCTGTCAAAATCTCATCTTCCCAGACTCCAAGGGGAACCTCCTCCCTCACACGGTGACTTCTCATCTGGCACCAGGGTGGCCCTGTCTTTTCATGATGTTATAAGATGGTCTTTAGGTCAACTAATTGGATATCCCTGTGTTGGATGCTATAAGGAACCTGGAAGGACAGGCAAGGGTGGCCATATAGGGACCCTCTTGCAATCTTCAAAATCTCACAGTGGTGAGAATTTTTCTTCACAGATGTGGCAGCTAAGGTCTTCCTTGGGTAGGCTTACAGGGATCACAGCTGGATTCTGAATTCTCACTGGATCTGCAAAGCCTATAGAAGCTGTGATCTGGCCCACACCACAGAGGGATGCTGGGGATGACCAGGTGGCTGAGCCTGGCTGTGCAGCTCAGGTCTGCCAAGGCAGAGGCAGAAAGAATGTAGGGGGGCACACATGTCTCAAACCTTCCCCTACCATGGGAAGCCTGTGAAGGAAAAGACAGGGACACACCAGTCTGAAGAAAGGCCTGTTGGTCCCAGTCCATTACAAACAGCAGACGCTCCAGGCCTCTAAATAGGCATGATCCAAGGGGAGGAGTTCTCAGGAGGAGCAATCAGAGAAGGCTGAGAGAAACATCCTGGCTCCGCACGGGAGTGAGCAGGGCCTGCTAGTCTTTAGACGGAGAGCACCTGCCATCTCCCACCCCATAGAAATGAACGTGTACAGCATCAGGAAAAGGGGAACGCTGAGTTCTCAAACTAGAGAGTTGACTGACATCTCCAAAAATGTTCTAGAGTACTTCTCTAGCAGGGCCCTTTAGGGGAGTGGGATCTCAAAGCAAAATGAGGGACAGAGTGAAGAGTGGAGGGAAGCGGCAAGCGCTGGGAAAGGGGCCAGCAGGGGGCAGACTGTCCTGTCTCAGGGTCACAGCACAGCATGGACATAGCATAGGTGTCCTGAAACCGGCACCAGCCCCAGCAGCATCTACCTCAGTCACCTGGTCCCACCTGCAGGAGATAGCCACACTGCGCATGTGCAGAAGAGTCCCCTTAACGCACTGTCAGCCTAAGGACTGCATGAGTGAGGGGCGCAATAAGGATTAAATGAAGTTTTAGATAAGGAGGCATAAAAACCATGTTCAAAGATATAAATAAGATTCCCAGAGCTCTGGCTTTATTGTGTCGGGGGTGGTGGTGGTTCCCAAGGTTAATAAATTAATGGGCATAAAATAGAGTAATGGCTAAAAACTGATAATAAGGTAAATTTGTCTGTGCAGCTGGCATGGACTCCAGCTGAAAAGCTCTGATCAGAGATGACCGGGCCGTGATGAGAGAGTGCACACCTGTCCTGAGATCGTCTTGTCCCTACACCCTGCTCCTGCCATCCTGCCTCCTTCTAGGGTGAAGTCCAGGTACTTATCACCCTCATGCGAACATTCTTCCACTCTCTGGGCATCCTCAGCCAGGAGCACATGGTTCCTGTCCCTCCAGCCCTGGATCACTTGCTCTGGGAAAGTCAACAGATGCTGGAGGCACCCTACTTGCTGTCTTAGCAATCTGTGCTGGTGTGAGGTCCTCGGACCACAAGAGGGAAGGCCACCCCTACCCTTACAGGTGCGCCAGGCTGCCTGGCCCTGCTTGTCCTGTGGTCAGCTGGAGCTGTCCCCAATGGGCATGTGTTCCTCTAGCCAATTTCAATATAGCCTTGCCATTTCTATCACAAATCCTTCCAAAGCTACAAGACATAAATAATAAATAAATGAAGTGAAATTTCCTTTCTCTCGTCAAAGTGTATTGCTCAGACTCATTTCTTGTAGACTTGTCAAGTGGTTGGAGCTGATCTTGATTGTGCCGCTGGTTTGTATTGATGACATCTCCCCTCCCTGCTCCTCCTTCGCTCCTTCCCTGGATATGAAACCTTCCACTCTTTACTCGTCCTGGGTTTTCTCCTGAAGACAATAGACTCCTGGAGGTCTGGCATTCCTGTTGCCAGCAGCCTCTAGCTGTTTTGCACATTTGGACAAAGGATGACTAGGGAGCCGCTGTCCACGGTGCTGGTACGCTTTCGGGGGGGCTGAGGGTTCTCGGCAACTCCAGGGAGCCAACCTCTTTCTCCCACCTCCTCCCTCCAGGCCTAGCCTCCAGAGGGGAGCAGAAGTGTGCGGGTAACAGAATCCCACACTCCAAGCTGCCAGTGGTCATTCTAAATGAGAGGGAACACAAGCGGCGGCTGGGATTGGTTCCCTCTGCAGGTGGGCTGAGGAACTGCACCTGCAAAACACCTGTGACACCATCCTGGTACCAAGGCACATCTTTGCCACGCAGCTGCACTCAGGCAGGAGTCTGGGAAGGAATTCTTACTTAGAACAGGTCATGAGGCTTTGTTTGTGCAGAAGGTGGGGGAAATGCCAGGCCAGACTGTGGCTATGTTAATGCGATGCTGGGCTCCCAGCCAAGAAATTAAGCAGGAGTCGAATTCCTCAAACCAGCTTTAATCAGCAGATTTTTAAGGTTAGAATTACTCTCTCCTCTCAAGGCTTGCCAAGGTTAATTCCGGCCTGAGCATGCAGAATTAATGGGCTGGACAGAGGGAATCGACCTTTCCCTGATTTTTTTCTTAAGTTCACAAAAACATCTCTACAAAAGGAGAAGGTGGCAGGACTGGGCCCCCAGGGAAGGGAATACCCAGCACCAGGCAGTCCAGCCAGGAGCCTGTGTCAGGAATACACACAGTCAGACTAACACCAAGTCAGGTGGACACACGGGCCAGGATGGGCTTCCAGCCTCACCCTGGGAGTGTGGCAAGTGGAGGTCTCGGCAGTGGGCCTCCTACCCGGGCCTTCGATGTAGCTGTCTGAGCTTAGACATCTCAGCAGGCATAGAGTCTAGCTAGCCAAGAGAAGAACAGAGGCCTCTCCTAGTCCTGCATTCTCAGGCACAGATCTGATCTTGGCCATTTCAGGTTTCTTGGGTAGAAGAAGGAGCCCGTGGGAGTCCCCAGCAGGAACAGGGTGTGGTTTTAAATCCTCTCTCACAGGGCCAGGACTGTGTTCTCTCTGGACACTAGTGGGAACAGGATGGACCTCAGCCCCAATCTTGTAGGCTGGTTGGGTGAAATGACAATGATTTTTGTGACTGACACCTAGGTGCTATCAGTAAACACAGGCTTCTTAATTTCCTCACCTGGTGATCCACCCTCATCTCTATAGCCCCCATGGTATCCCCTCTGGTGGTCCCTGGAGAACC
The DNA here is from genome assembly GCA_001685095.1 of Ellobius talpinus. NCBI lineage: Eukaryota > Metazoa > Chordata > Mammalia > Rodentia > Cricetidae > Ellobius > Ellobius talpinus. The sequence goes on from LOJH01007570.1 coordinate 9,848, forward strand.
CTGCCTGGGCTGCACTGGGAGAGCCCTCCTTTGTCTGAGGTCAGGACTATAAAAACCTCTGGGTCTCCTGAGGCTGCTGGTCCTGGCCACACTGCCAGGATGGCTCCTTCCCTACCAGCTCAGGTCCCACCCCAGGCTGGGTCGGAAACTCAGGTCCTGTCCTCTTGACTTTGGCTGGGCTCACCGCTTCACAGCAGGAAAATCTGAAGGCAAGACTGTCTATCCTTCCCTGCGCTGTATAATCTACACAGCTACCACTGGCCGCAGCAAAGAAGTAGACAGCTCCTGTCCTGGCTCCCACATCATCTCTCACTCTGCCACACCCCTTCTAGCCCTAGAATGGGAACAATGTTGGCTCAGGGTACTGCCAGATCCCTCTCCCTCCTCCTCCCCTTTTCATTTGGCACCCTTCCTGAAAGCCCGAGCTGTCCCTAGGATTTAGTGGGGTGTGTGTGTGGGGGGGTTCTCCATACTGTAGTGTCCAGACATGCACTATAATGTCTAGAAATACTCAATCTGTGGGCACAAAGCTGCAGGGAGTGGCTGCCTTGATGCATACATACATACATGGGAAATTAACCTTTCTGGCTGACAGACTGTAGATTTGTGGTCCAGAACCATTGAGATAAAGGCCACTGTAAGCTGTCAGGCTCCCCCTGGCTTTGAAGAGAGGGAGGTACAGACAGGAGGAGCTGCCTACCCTTGGCCATGGGTTGCTCAGCCTAGCCAGCATGTCCTGGAAATTGGGCTGTTGATATCCATTTGTGCTCCTCTGGCTGGGCTCCCTAAAGACTCTCCCAGCCACCTTCCTGACTCAACAGCTCTGTACACCCCCTGGCTCAGGCCAGGACTTAAGCTCCTAGTGGGAGGGAATTGGGGTCTCACTGTATGCGCTTGCGTGGAACCCAGCAGAGCTGGTCCAAAGGACAGCACTTTTGAAATCTCTTTCCAACACCCACAGAAGCTGTGGTCCATTCCTCAACAGTTAACCATCACATTGCCAGATGACTGGCAGTTGTGTGCCTAGGTAGATGCACCAAAGAGCTGAACACATGTTCATGTCACACAGATCCACAGTGACACTCTTTATGCAGGCTCAAACAGCCTATGAGTTCATCCAGAGATGAACTGGTGAGCAAGATGTGGCACATCTGCACAAAGGAATATTACTCACCCATGAAAAGGAATAAAGCCCACAACATGGATGATTATAAGTCATATACTCGCTGACAGAAGCCAGAAAGTGATATATTCAGTTGTTTTACTGCCCTTGTTGCCATGACACCTGACAAAGACCACTCACCCAAGGAAGGTTTAATACTGTATACATTGTATTTTCTGAGACAGGCTCCTAGGCTCGCTCAAACACAACACACAGCCAAGAATGAACTTGAACTCCTGACCCTCCTGCCGTTAATTTTCCAGGGCTAGGATGACAGGCACGTACCATATACACAGCTTTGGGGTCACAGTTGGACAGTCCAGTGTGTCACATGACGGGAGGAGGGCAGCAGGAGTGGGAGGGGTGTCAGCGGGTCATATTGTGTGTGTGTAGTCAGGAAGCAGGGTGTAGACAGGAAATAGTGCTGGACTTTGAGACCTCCAGGCCTCCCCTATGACTCATTTCTTGCGGCGAAGCTCTACCTCCCAAAGTTTCCAAAACAGCACGATTGCCGAAGACCCACTGTTCAAACATATAAGCCTGTGAGGAACATTTCAACGCAATGTAGATCCTGGAGTCAGAGTTCCTATTGGACAGTGACTGGGGTAGTGGGGAGTGGCCAGGGATGGAGGTTCCTTTTGGGGTGATGAAAGTGTTTGGGAAATAAATAGCAGTGTTTGTATAACAATCCCAAACGTACTGTCACTGAATTATTTACTTAAAAAGGTTAAATTTGGTAATGTGAATTTCAACTCAATTAAAACAGAAAGAAACCCAAGGAGTTGCCTTGGTACAGTGGCCACCCTTACCATGAGGGCAGCTGGGGGCCTGGAGTGATATGTTGAGGACACAGTGGGAAGCCCCCCCTCACCAGTCTCTTGTCCCGCCATGTGCCAGTGATGTGGAACTTGCTAAGGGCACTGAGGGTCACTGGAGGCGTAGTCAGCAAGGTGCTTACTGGCCTTCCTTGCCTGGCTTCCTGCCAACCTTGTAAAAAGAGAGCCCAGCCTCAGCCTTGGGGTAGAGCTGCCTCTCTTGGGTCCCTTTATATACACTTTGCTAGAGGCTCATCTTCTAGTGGGCCTGTGATATGGTCATATGGCAATGTCACCATACTTCCATGGTGATGTGTATTCCCTGAACTTGCGACATGGGCCTTCACGTCTGACTATGTGTTGACCTCAGGTTCCTGTGTCCATACACCAGCGCAGAGGAATTCAAGAATGAGGGCCTATAGCTGGGACCCAATTGAGAACCCTGGAGAGCCAAGGTCAGGGAGCCCTGGAGAGCCTTGCCGGGTCAGCTGAAGCTGTCCATTCTCTGGAGCTTAGTTGGCCTGGGTTGAGCTTGGTGGGCCTGGGTCTAAGACCAGTCCAGATCAGTCTGCCGGCCTCATGCTGAGCTCACTACAGAGAAGATGGCAAGGAGGGGGGTCTCCTCCCCCTTCTCCCCCTCTCCCCTTTCTCCTATCAACACTCCTCAGGGAGATTTGGCCGTATGCTCCCTTCAGTCTCCCGAACCTGGAACAAACAAAGGGAATTTCCTGGGAAACCCACTGAGCTGAACACCAAATGATGAGAAAGTGAGAGGGATCTCTGAGAACAGGATCAGCAGAGCTAATGGTCTCTCTGGTCCTAGGGCAGAGCCAAGAGCCTCCTTGGTGGTGGCGAAGTCTGCCACCTGCCCAGGTAGGAAGGAGGTCCACTTGCTGGCAGAGTTCAGCAGGTATTTTGGTTGCCACAGCTCCACAGCTCCACTCTGTGATCAAAGCGCCGGTGCCCGTTTGCCACATCCCTCCTGCATCTCTGAGCAGTGAGAGATGCAGTCTGCAGACGACAACAGGAAGCAAATGGCCCTCCACCGAAGCCAGGGGCAGGGAGAGTCAGGACCAGCTGGGTGCTTTAATGGCACAGGGCAGGGGGCTTTGTCTGCTAGGAATCTGTGAAAAGGGGCTCAGTTGGCGTGCACTTCCGGCTACCTGCACATCCTACATCCATTAAAGCAGTGGCCTGCCCAGGTCTCTATAATTACACCTGCATCTCTGTCACAAGCATCATCTCCGCTGGCCTCCCTGGAGGAAATAACAGATCGTCCTGCAGCCTCCAGGAAGATGAGCCTCCCAGGGCGGGAGCAGTGGGCTTGCTTCTTAATGATGGGATGCGAGCACCCTACACTCAGTTGCCTTCTCTGGGCTCTCACCCTTGGACCTGCATTTTATCTGTCTTGTGATGGGGGCTTCAGGCACTGGCAAGAGAGAACGCAATATTTTAAAGTGTGCAATGTCACGCAGGCTGCATGTGGTACCAATTTTCTGGATGCATAAAATGAGAGAGAAACACGCTTCCTGTCGCCCGCAAGCATTTGGCGGTGTAAAATACGATTCATCATCGGGAATCCTGATATGTTGCTAACCCATGTGAGGTGGCATCAAATCTCATAGGCAAGATGGCAAAGTGGTGGGGCTCCTGGCCCTGGGCACCTGGTCATTAAGTCTCACCTGTGTCTGATCTGCTCTGGTTTGTTTAGTCACAAGCTGCAGGGGGCCTGGCCGGCCTTCCCTACACACCTGAGGTGGGTCAGGTTACAAGAATCCTGCCTCCCCTCTCTCTGAAGCTTTAAGCAGAAGCCTGGGCATGAGTGATATGATATCATACTTCCATTGAGCTATTGCATGTCCCAAATTCCTTACAGGTTTAAAAAATTATTTAGGTATATGTGAGTGTGTCTACATGTATGTATGTGCAAATTCATGAGGGTACTCACTGAGGACAGAAGAGAGTATTGGGTACCTTGGAGCTGGAGCTACAGGTGGTTGTAAAGTTGCCTAATGTAGGTGCTGGAAGTGGAACCTGGGTCCTCTCCAAGAACAATGTGCCCTCTTAACTTCAAAGCCATCTCTCCAGAACCTGGGTGTTTTAAGGGGTTCATCTAGAGTCGCATTGGATGCAGTTGCATCTCTGAGCCACCATTTCCTAAGGAAATGTCCTTGAGTACTAAGTACCCAGTACCCTTGCTAGCTCTCAGTTCCCATAGCAACTCTTCCGGCAGAGAACTGACCCCAATGTTTTGGATGGAGCCACTGGACTTGTGGAGGCTCAGCATGTGTTTACACCACTGGAAACTCAGACCTGGCTTGCTGGCTGGTGTCCTACACACTGCAGCCTCAGTGGGTGGGTGAGGTGTCCCCTTAGCCCTACCTCCAGGATGGTGGGGCCCGGAACCTGACACGTTTCTCCCTTTCTCTCTTACACATGCGCAGCCTCCTTCCACTGCAGCACGGTCTGCAGCAAGAATTTTGAAGTCCCCTCTCCCCCTCCTCTGAGCATTCAGTACTACCTCACCTCTAACTCACAGCCAAGAGATCAGTCCCTGGGGGTCTGAGGGCTCTGACCCCAGCTCCCAGCACCAGTGCCCAATCCCAGGAGAGTCAGTCTGTCTCATCCTGTCCTTCCCCCTTGATGAAATTTAGGAGCCTCTCATGCCACAAAAATTCCACTTGGCTCCAGGCACACGGGTTAGGGGTAGCTTTAGTTAAGAAGAGGAAGCCCTACCCCATTGGGTCCTGGATGGGGGTCCTGTACCTCTTGAATCTTCAACTTCTGCTTGTCTAGAAGGGCAGGTGCAGCTCCCAACCCAGGGTCAGCCCTAGGTGCTATGTTTTCTACTCAGAGTGTCTCCTAACCGCTGCCCTGCACCTCTGGATGTCTTCTTGACCTCACTCCTGGTGCCCAGACAGGTCACACTGGGCTCAATACAAGTCATGGGTAACTGCCAAAGGAAATCCTTTGTCTCTATGCTCTGAGCCGTTTTTCCAACTGTGTGTGCAAAACAGCCCACGGCTGTCATGGAACAAGCAGGGCCTGGGGTACCCTCTAGGAAGGCTCAGGGTAGCCCATATTCATGTCAGTGGTGCTAGGACATAACACTCATGGGAAAGAACTAGGTCAAAAGGGTAGAGTGTGGAAATGGGACCTGTACCCTACTCACAGAGGCATGGGCCCTTCTATGACTTGAGGATGCAGATGGCAACTTCTAGAACCAGAGGACAGTCTTCACCAGACACTGAATCTATCAGAGCCTTGGCCTTGACCTTCCAGCCTCAAGAAAGTGGTGTGTGTGTGTGTGTGTGTGTGTGTGCATGTGTATGTCTGTCTGCATGTGTGTATATGTGTGTGTGCATGTGTATGTATGTCTGTATGTGTGTGTGGGTGCATGTATGTGCGTGCATATGTATATGTGTGTGTGCGTGTGTATATGTCTCTGTGTGTGTGTGCACGCACGCACACCCGTGTGCGTATGAAGTTAATTGTTGGGCAGTTTCGTTACAGCAGCGTGATGGTCTGAGAAAGGCCCAGGAAGATGGCTGCCTTTCGCCCTGCCCCCCACCTCTGCTGTCCTGTCTGGGTGTTGAACAGAGTGTGCGTGCAGAGGATCTCCCTGAGCACCCGCCTGGAGACCAGGTTCTCTCTGGCAGATGGTCCTTCCTCCAGGACACAGGCTCAAGTGCATTCCAGACCCACTGAAGCATGGCATTTCATGCCTTCCTGTCAGCCTGGGAGCCCGAGAGGTGGTCCCTACAGCAGGTGTCATTTATCAGGGCTGTGCAGAGAGAGAACCCCATGCCTGTGCCTGCTGCCTGTGAGGGAAACCATCAATCTTTGTGGCCTCCTTCTCACCCCAGAATTTGCTCAGGGAACGAGAGGAGGGAAGTGGGGAGGCTGGGCTCCTCCACCTAGGTCTCCTCTCTGCTCTGCCAAGACAGAGGGTGGCATAAGGGGGAGAAATAAGCAGCCATAGAGGAGAGCCCAGCTCATCTGCCAGGGGTGTCTCATGAGCATCGTCTGAGTGTTGGCAGGTTCTGCGGCTGGACCTTCTTGGGTACAGCCTTGGTTTTACACCACCATGTGGCCTTAAACAAACAGCAGAGGCGTAGTACCCAGGCGTGGGCACAGTAGGAAGCAGAGAATAGTTTTTGCCTCCTTTAGTGGCAAGATCTTGCCTGATGTGCATCTGGAACCCCTCAAACCGGGCACAGGGGAGCAACCTCCGCCTCCCAGGAAGCAGGCGATGATAAGTACCCTGCCCTCCACAGGTGGTACTGAGAAGGGAAAGCTGCCTGACCTATCAAACCACCTAGGAAGACAGAGCCCAGGTGCAGGGCTCAGAAGATGGTGGGAAAAGAAGACTAAGCCTTGCTATCCAGTGAGGGGGGTGCTAAAAGAACCAAGAAGGGTGTATTCCATGGTAGATGCCAGGTTTCCCACGATGGTCTGGCATTCATCCCAGTACCCAAGGCTAGCATAGGCATTGAGAGGTGTGCATGGAGGGGTTCCTGGGCAGGCCTGGAAGCCTGGGTGAAGCGGGAGAAACAAAGTATGAACGCTGGAGCATGGGCGTGGGGGTGTCATGCTCATGTGTAGAAGAGACTCTGAGGTGGTGTGGTTGGGGCTGGGGAGGGAAAAACAGTGTGTAGGTGGAAGGCTGGCCAAGGCCAGGGTTCTAAGACCTGTAGGTTATAATGTGTGCCAGCATCCCACACAGCACTATCTCAGATGCCCATCCATTCAAAGCCCTTCAGTCCAAGGCTATCCCATGCCATCCATCACATGCACACAGCCAGTGTTTCCAGGTGCCCTCTGGCAGAGAAGTGCCCCCCAAAAGAGCATGTCTGCTCTCCGAAAGTGCTGGCAGTGTCTGTGATATTTTGGGTGGGCACGGATGGTGGGGCATGTAGTACTGGCATGTCACGGAGGTAGTATGTAAAGAATTATCTGATTCTAAACATTGCTCCTGGGAGGGAGAAGAAACAAGGGTGGGACATCAGAAGCTCCGCTCATAGGATGCTGTGAATAGTCTATGGTGGAAGACCAGCTATCCATACAAGAAGCATCAGGGCTTCGAGCAGAGTCCCACCGAACCCTGGAGGAGAGGCCCATCTGTGGCCCCAGAGAAGAGATGCCTGCGACCAACCAGCTCAGTGACCGATGGAAGATTCCCACAGGTAACACAAGCCAGAACACAGCCTTTTCTATGGGAAGCATTCTCCATGCAGCCCTAAGACTGGACTCGGTCCAGCAGGACCAGTAACATAGCCCCCATGTAGCATTTAGCTTCTCTGTGGCCCATTTGCCCTTAGAGCCAGTGTGTGGCCACCCATGCCTCTCACCACAGCCAGCCCTATCATCCCTGGCTCCCTCAAGGCTCCATCCCTGAGTGGGACTCCCCATACCCACGGGATCTGAGGCTCAGACAGCCTCTTACCACAAGCCTCTGCCAGGCCGAGCAGCTTTTGTGATCAAATATTGTTATATTTACCTAAGGATCTGTTAGAAAGCAATTTTTGAGATGATGAATATTTAATGAAAAATTTAAATATTTAATAGGAACTCTTTCAAACCTGACTTAATAATCCGTGTCAAAGGGAAAGAAAGGCGGGGTCGTGGTTTACCGTTTTCACTTCCTCTAGCCTTCTCAATGTTTGCTAGATTTTTTTTCTCTGCTCACAGTTTTAATTATACTCAATATTCCAGAGAGAATCTCTTTTCTCATTAAAACTTAACTCTTGCCAACAGCAAGGTGAGTGGGTGGGTGGAAGATGCTTGAATTGTGAAACAGGACTGGAGGAGATGCTTAGGACTTAGCCACCTGACTCCTTCCTGGTCCACACGAGGACAGAACGGTCCCAAACATCCACAGCCTCCTCCAAGCTGTGTCTGGTGCCTGGATTTATGCCAAGACGGGACCCAGGCCTTTGGTGGCTCTAGGAACAGTTGTCAACACAAGATCTAGACTCCTAAGCATTTGTGCCAATTCAGGCTAACCTGGTTGACACCTTGGGGCCTCTGCCCCCAACCTGGGTCATCAGGAGCTGCAGTAGATAGAATATTTCAGCCCATAGTAGCTGAATGCAGACCACTTTGAAAGACTTAAAACATTCTAAAATTATTTCTACACAGGAGAGTGGAACTGAAAGCCAAGCATGACCTGGTCTTGACAAGCTTCCCAGACTCTTTCTCTAAGGAGGTCTGTGTCTACTGACCCAGGGACAGTGAGGTCCTTCCATCTGGACCCAGTGACACAGGGCAGCTTGTTCAGCTGGGCATGTACACTCTGTACACACTGGGCACTGGTCTCCCAGCACCCATGGGGTCAAGGGACACCTATCCCTTACTGACTGACATTCAGACCTGGCTCTAAGGCATCTCCTTGTCCACCAGTAGTGTCAGCACACCAAGTGCTGGGTGCCTTCCTAGACTCTTACTATTAGCAGTTGCTAAGATCATCCCACTGGATCTTCCTCCCCTCCTGCTCTGGAACCTTCCCTGTGTGAGCCAAGGCTTTGTCCCTACACTGTACAACCCTACCCGCTGACTCGTCCATTCTTTTTGCCTCTTTGCTCTCTGCCCTGGTCACACACAGCACCATCATTCCTAGAGACCTCAGGAACCTTGCAAAACCTGCTAAGGGACCTCTCCACTAGAGCTTAGCACCACCCCCGCAACCCACCATCATCACTGCTGCTCAGGGTGACAGGGCTCTGCCGAGGGGAACGCTGGAGCATGCAGCTTGAAGCCCCATGGGCTCTTTCTTGTCTAGTTCCGTGCTGTGAGCAAGCTGGGACTTGCTACACACTTTTCCCTATTGTCAGGGACTCACCTGGTTTCTAATCCCATATAACCTTAAATTAGCACTAATCTAATGCTAACATAACCCTAACCTATTCTAACTTTACCCTAATCTAATCTAAACTTAACCCTACCCTGCCTGACATAGAATAACATTAGCGCAACCCCAAACTTAACCTAACCCTAGCCAAACCTTAACCTAACTCTACCCTAACACTATCTAACCTTAACTTAACCCTAACCTAATTCAACCCTAACCATGTCTAACATCAACCTAACCTTAACCAAACCTTAACCTAACTCTACCCTAACACTATCTAACCTTAACTTAACCCTAA
>LOJH01007570.1:19088-30822 GCA_001685095.1 Ellobius talpinus
ACCCTAACACTATCTAACCTTAACTTAACCCTAACCTAATTCAACCCTAACCATATCTAACATCAACCTAACCCTAACCTAACCTAATACTACTCTAACCCCATCTAACCGTAACCTAGCCTAATATTATCTCTAACCTAACCTAGCCTAACCTAATCTAACCTAGTCTAGCCTAGCTTAGCCTAGCCTAGCTTAGCTTGACACAACCCTGACTCAGCCTGACTGAGCCCCTTCTCCTTTAACCTGCTCTAATTCTCCCAGACTGACTTGGATACATATTAGTGTACTGAGTAACTGAGTTGGATACATATTACTGCACTGAGTAACTGACTTGGATACATATCACTGATAATATGTATCCAACCTTGACACCCAACCTGGCTTCTCCCCTATCCCTGTAGAGTCCAGACCTTGCCTGTACCCTTGCCTATGCCCTGTCTCTTCCCTAGGCCAGGGACTCCTGGGATGCAGGATCTTGTTTATTGCCTTCTTGTCTGGCTCAGCACCCAGAGAGGAGAGAAGTGGCAACTAGTACCCTGGCCTCAGACTGTATCCCTGCCTGCCTCATGAGCATTCCACAGACCTCCAGGCTGCTGCAGAACCCACTGGGGCCACTGAGGCACAGGCTGAGTTACCAGATGCCTGGATTACCCCAGAGTGCTGGGCACAGAGCAGGTCCTCAAAATGGCTTGTGATCTTGGGTCTCAGGGCAGAGGTCATTTTTGGGTGGCGTACTTGGACATATATCTGGGTCACACTCCAGAGTAAGGACAAGACGGCTGACATTTAAAAAATGATAATGCTTTTAATAAGGAGTTTAAAATATTTAGTAAACCCATGCAAGAGGCCAATTCCGCCAGGAATGATAGTTTAATCTTACAGGAGCACTAGAGGGCCCCTCTAAGAGAGCTCCCACTCAGCCCAGCCTGCATCCCCACACACCCAGTGATCTCTGTGGGAGGCCTGAAGAGGGCAGACTGAGCCTGGCAGTTCTTGGTCTCTTGTGTCTAGGCAGGGGTGTGAGAGGGCCAGTTTATGGGGAACTTCTGCAAAGGCCATGTTAGGGCCCTGCAAGGGGGTGTCAGGAGGCAGAAATAACTGGAAAGGGGGAGGCACGGAGACCTGAGGAGCCCCACCTAGAAACCCTGCTCTCCTTTCTTCCTGGAATCCCCCATCCACACAACCCATCCTGGAAGCCTTACCCTCCGTTCTGACTCATCCCAAGCTAATGTGAGCATCTCCTGGCTCATCCATCTCTCCTTCCCCATTGGATGCTGAAGGCAAACTGGGTACCCAGTGTCCTGGTGGAACCTGATGCCAAGCAAGAGCTAGGCAGACGCTCACCAATGCTTGCTACGGTTTGCTGCATGCTGGATCCTGTACTGACACTGAGGGGGCAAAGGAAGCCTGGTGGGTCTTGCGTTTGTCTGAGTGGGGATCCAGAAGTCTCTGCTGCCATTCTGCAGGATCTCGAGGTGACTCAGATCCTGGTTGGGTGGCAGGGCACTGAGTTAGGAGTGACAATCCTGTCAGCACCTATAAGGCTTAGAAGTCATGCAGAGTGTCCCAGGAGGGGGAACAGAGTGGGAAAGAGTGACAGAAGCGACACCCTTGCAGCTGGTCCAGAGGTCAGTAGAGAATTCAGCCCCTGGGAAGCCTGCGGTGATGGCACCTCCCCAAAACACCTGTCTTCCCATCAAAACACCAGCCCTCCTGGGGAGGGGACGGTACTTACTCTCTGTAAATCCACACACACCAGCTCAATACTGTTATAGACCAGGGGCTCAATAAATACCTGTAGTCTGGATAAAATGTATCTCAGCATATTTAATATTAACCAACCCAATAGAAGGAGCATTACTAGCACCCATATCTCACTAGATGCTATGGCCCAGGTTAGAGGGTTAGGTTAGGTTAGGACAGGACTGAGAACCTTGGCAGGTCCCTCGGAAAGGATGTTGAGGGCAGGATTTGAGCCAGGGCTCATCCGTCCACCCATATTCTCAAATAGGGTTGGAATCTTGATACCACCTTTCTTTGGTGTCCACCTCCAGGTAGACCCACATCCCCCAGGCCTGCCTCAACCTTCGTGCACACAGCCAGGTCATTAGTATGCAACCTGTGCTCTCTTCCTGGCACAGGTTGCTCCTTCGCTTTGCATACCTCCTTATGAAAAAACGGGATTCTTTAATCTTCATCTAATTCTGTCTTTAGGGAAGTTCTGGCCCCAGGCTGCCGACTGCTCAAGCCCTCAGGAAGCGGGCGCCTACTTGAGATTCATGCCACGGTGTCCATCTGCCAACACGCTCGTCTACTGTGCCTGCCATCTCTTATTTATAATCCCGCTCAGATTAATGAATGACGGTAGTTCTCATCACAGGAAATTTGATTAATCAATTTAAGTGCTTAATCACCATGGCCTTGTTGAGAGTGGAGCATGAGGGATCTCACTTTGATGCAGATGAAATTCCAGAAAGAGGGAGAAAAGAAATAAAGTCGTCAGGGGACAAGGGCATCCCTGGGGAAGTCCTGCAGGGGTCCCCAGAAGACAGGGGTGGGGGCTTCTTGGAGAGGACTGATGTAGGACTCAGGCAGGGTGCCAAAATTAAGACCTACCCTGGGCCCTGGTTGCCCATTTTTGTCTGCCCTGAGGTTGGACCAGGTGTATCTAATCTGTGGCTCATGGGTCACATGACCCCAGGACAGCCATGCATGTAGCCCAGCACAGAATTGCAAAGTTCCTTAACACAAGATTCTTTTTTTTCTCTTTTGCAATTTTAAAAGTCTGGATCGTGTGGTTCTCGAGGTCGAACTTCGTAGAAGACAGTATCACATCTCAATGTCAAAAGGCTGAGTGTGCTCGGAGACACAGGCGTGGGTGGACAATGCAGACAGAACCCATCCTGGCGGGAGAACTTGGCGGAGTGGCATGATTGAGTCAGCACAGGCTCTGAGCGAGCTGAGATCTGCTGGTCCATCATCACCGGTTAGTGAGCAGGGCCCCTGGAGCTCAGGGATGCTCTCCTCCAGCTGCCCCTCTGGCCATAAGTGCTTCCCCACCTTCTGGCCAGTGTGAAGTCTGCAGCTTTAGAAACTGAGCTCGGAAACTCTCCCAGGAAGCCCCTCTGCCTCCACTAGCTCAGGCTATAGCTCAGTCCGCCCCAGAGGGCACCAGAACACTCTGGATGAGTTCACTTCTCTCATCTCTCTGTTGGACAAAGAGAGGAGGATCCCCGGGGCCTGCTGACCCAACAGTCTACCTGAAGCAGAGAACTCCAGCGTCAGTGAGAGACTCTGTCTCTGACAGGTGGAGAAGCAATTGGAGAAGACATCCAACACCAATCCCTGGCCTCCACATGCACACATATGCGCACATAAATACGCATACATGCACAGACACACATACAAACAGACACGAGGTTTAAGTCAGGGTTGAAGGACAAAGGACGGTGCGCAAAGCCCCCTCTCACCCAACACTCCCTGAGCACCTACTATGGCTATATTTCTTGTCTATTTTAATCACAAAGAGTTGCAGGTAAAGCCAAGTAACCATAGGTACTTTACAGTCGAGAGACAGGTAGTGGAGAAGGGACACTCTTGGTCCTCAAGCTGTGCTGAGAAGGGACAAGAGTCAGTCAGGCTGGCCGACGTCACTACTCTGCCTCACCCTCTGTCACTACTCTGTCTCCTGAAGTCTGCAAGAGAGTGAAACTATATTTCCGCTCCTAGAGTTCTGGGACCCAGGGGCCACACCTGCCATGCTCATGAAGGCGAGCGCTATCTACCCTGACAGGTGAAAAGAGAGTGGGTCTCGTGCCGTTTGTGACAGCTGCTGCACGGAGAGAGGCTAATTTTGGAAACAGATTATTAAAACATATATCTGCTCTGAAGGGCGCAATCAATCAGACACCAGAGCTGCCGGCTCACCCTGTGTTCTAGGTCTCCCTGGCAGCGAACGGCTCCTGCCAGCTACAGAGGAGCTGGCCAGGCCTGGTCCTTGCTGGGGCTGCACCAGCCTGCTCAGGCTTCCGGGAAGATAGAGAGGAAGCTGGGGTCAGAGGAATGCTTGCCACTTTGGAGGCTGGCTGTGGGCTCTGGGGTGTGAGTTAAATATCTCTTCCTTACCAGGTGATAGAGACGTGGGACAGCCTTGACACGAGGGTCCTGAGGTACACTGTCACCGGTGTGATGGCAACAGTGTGTGGTGCCCACAGTAGAAGTTAAAGCATGAACAGGTGTGGAAACCCAGCATTGGTGTGTGTGCTCCAGGCCTATGACTTCCCTGGAGCTACTTCCTCCCTCTCAGCTGAGATAGGTTATCAAGGCTGGCCGAGGGCATTCTAGAGACAACCCCACCAGTCCCTCAGAGCTTGTTGCAGCCCACCCTTCTTATGAAAGAGGAAAGCAAAAACTACGAGATGCTCCGCACTTGGACATGTGTGCTGCACAGCACCAGAGCCGTGGAACCCCAGTCCTGACCCCAGGACGCTGGGCTCTGTCTTCTTTCATCTCACCCACCCCAGAATCAAGGTCCTTGCACTCTGGATGGAGAAAGCTGTGCTGAATCTCGGACAAGGGAGCCTTCCTGTGGATGCGCAGGGGGACCTCTTCTGGGTTTCTGCCCGTGGAACCTCTCCTGGACATGGCAGGAACTGCTTGCTTCATGCTTCTGTTCCCTGCCCACCTGACTGAGCCTCCCACTGTGTCTTATGGCTGAGACACTGGAGAACAAGATCTGCCTGTAGGGTGGGTGTGTCCTGTCACTTTTCAGCCAGCAACAGGCTTGGCACCCAGGTCAGAACCCACCCACTGCCGCACCTCCTAATGGTGGCTCCAGGTTGTTTTTTTCTTTTTCTTTGCAGTCTCTATCACCTCCCTCCATCCCACTCCTAGATGCAGGACCCTCAGTGCTTCACCATGTTGAGAACCCCACCTTCCTCCCTGCCCCACAGAAGCCCAGTCACTCGAACTGCTCTAGGATGAGACGTGAAGGTGGGAGATTATGATTTATGAGAAACAATAGCCCTCTGGGTGTGCTGAGGCCTGCAAGATGCCACAGACCTGGTTGGAACTTGAATCCCGGGAACGAGTTCCATGTACCTTAGAGCCACGGAGCTGGGGAGGAAGTTCCAGAACCTAGCCCAGTAGGACCCCTCTGTGGTCACCTGCTCCTCCCACTTAAGATTCTTGAGGCCCTGCCATCTGATATCTGCAAATAGAGATAAGCCCCAGAGCTCTGCCTGCCTCACGGGGACGGTTTGCAGCCCAACCTCTGTCCGTGAGACCCAACTTCAGAACTTGGAAAATTTGCGTCAGCCTAGGAGTCTAGGAAGTCTCTTCCAGGTGGGCCCTGGGGCCAGGGATCCTGAACAGCTGTGTGGATGCTGAGACTCTGAAGGGTCTTAAGAAAAGGACCACAGTGCAAGACTGCTTCCCATCTTACATCACACCCTCCCCCTGCTGCCATGTCTACAGGAAGAGCTCCCTGCCAGCTAGGGGGCATGTCTGCAATCAACATTCCTGCCACAGGGTGACCAGGGTTGAGCCTAAGGGATCAGCAAGGCTTCCTTCCCTGTGGGTAGCTGGGTTACTTTGGGGATAAAGGCTTGGGTGTGTTATGTGGAATGTCCCATTCCTTGCTCCAGGACTGAGATGTCTCCTGTAACCCGAGAAGCTTTCTGGTCTGATGTCATGAGTGCCCTACTTTCCGGGACTCACTGAAAGCCGGGGTGTTGAGGGAGGGACTCAGCCCTGAGATGGTTCAAGCCGAGATGCTTGTCAACCACAGTCCTGGGCAGACTTCAGTCCCCAAACTTCAAACAGGCTGGATTCATGGCAATGTGACCATGAACAGCCAAGGTTTCAGGGGTGGGTGGGGGCAGGGAGATTACACTTGCTGCTCCACCTCCTCCCTTTAACAGTCTAGAGTCATCAGGAAGAGAGTCTCAGTGGAGGACCAGCTCTGGTTGCTCTGAGGGCATGTCTGTGAGAGGTTATCTTGATTCTGTTGAGGTAGGAAGACATCCATGTTTGGTTGGGAGCTTCACCCCAGTCCCTGGCACCCATTTTGGAATGTTGGGTGGAAAGCTCCATTTCTAGCCCCCTCCCCTGGGAGTTGCCACAGTCCAGACACCACCTCCGGGAAAGCCCGCTAAATGGCAACACCTCCCCAGAGAGGGTCAAGACCACTCCCACAGGCTATTTAAACTGTCCCCCAGAGAACAAACAAATGGTCTTCCCAGTTTTCCTTCCCCCTCCGTATTTTCCTGGAGGGCCACCAGGGAGCGCTGGCATCCATTAAATTTGGGCTTCTTTTAATTTGGTTTGATTGATCTGATTTGGATTATTGCATCAGCAGAGGAAAAGAAAACCTTAACAGTCCACAGTGGGTGGCACCATTCCTTGAGCACAGGATCCTGAACTGCCAGAGGAGGAACAAGGGAGGCTAGGTCAAGTCTCTGCTGCCTGCTATGAACTCTGCCACAGGCAAGATGCTGGGTTTGTACCCCTCCAGTGGACAGGAGTTCCCAATAGACATCCACAAATGTTCCCTCCCTCAGGAATGAGATGGAGGATCTTGTCAATTAGGTTTCACCCAGCTGAAGGTTGGCTTGGCCTTCCACCTCTTCTCGTGCCCTTTACAACAAGAAAACATAATGCCATTGGTCATGGATTTGCAGCCTTTTGAAACCAACTCCTGTCCTTTATCCAAACCCCCATCTGAGGAACTCCATACATCCACTCAGATTCAGGTTAGGGCAGCCAGCGCTTAGCAAGGTCCTAGACACAGAGGGAGCTCTGGGGCTTCTGGGGGAGTGAAGGAATGAATGAATGACCAGCCTCCCTCCTGTGAGAAACATACACACAGTATGTGTCCCTGGCCTACATGTACATGCAGGGTGTCTTTCACCGCTTGTCCCCTCCACACACCTCCTGCAGTCCTTTAAATGGGGACAAAAGGTCTGGTCATTCCCACATGCCAAGCCCTAAGGCATTAGCCCAGCTCTGCATGTACATAAAAGTCTGTCCTCTCTCAACCATGGGATCGGGGGAGGGGCTTGGTCCCTAGAGGAGGCATAGGGGAATCTTGGGGTACAGGTAAGGGTGGGCTGCAGTGGAGGTGTAGGTCCAGTTCACAGACTTGGCACTTGTGATTGTCTGGATGCGATGTCCCCCACGGTAAGGGGCATTTGAGTGTTGTCCCCAGTTGGTAGTGCTGTTGGAAGATTTAGGAGGAGTGGGCTAGCTGGAGGAGGCGTGTTCCTGGAGATGGGCTTTGAGAGCTGAAAGACTCTGCTATTCCCCGTGAACTCTCTTTGCTTTAGTTCAGATGTGGGCCCTTGGCTTCCCTCAGCACCCAGTTCCTGCTGCCTGCTTCCTCACCCTGGCATCCATGGATTCTGACTCGAGGACCATAAGCCCAGATAAACTCTTCTGGAAGTTGCCTTTATTGCGGTGTTTTCGCCACAGCAACAGAAAAGTAACTAAGAACTGATTCTTCCGTGGTGAGAAGGGAGGATTACAAGAGCTGATAGCTATCACTGGGCCCGCTGGCCTCCTTCCTCTGGATATCTAGACACTGGGCCCTCAGAACAATTCTGTCACAAGGATTTCTCCTGCCAAGTCACCACCACTCCCTCTTTTCCAGCCCCTTATGGCCACACCAATCTGTTCTCTATGCCCATAATTGTATCATTTTAACAATATTATCTAAATGGAATCACACCGTATAGAGCCTCCGCTGTAGTATTCTCTGGGGATTCAGCCAGGCAGCAGTACATGTCTATAGTTCCTGTGTGTCTTCATGCCCCTCCTCGCCCTTGGCTTTGCCAGGCCTGGCATCTTCCCAAGGACTAGGAACCTGCAGGGACTCTACAGCAGGAAACCACTGGGTAATTCAGGGGACAAAGGGTGCCGGGGTCTGTGCCTGGGCATGCATGCACAGTCCTAGGGTCAAATGGCTCCCGGAGGCACCATCTGGAGATTTCCTCCTGTAGACACCCTAGGGGAAATACACACACACCCTGAAGTCTATGAGATCTGCACTAAGGATTTAGTGTGCCTTGGGTGCAGGATCCTTGATCACCACACATCCACTGGCCAGAGAAGGCCACATTCTTTATTCTAATGGGTTGATTTCTCCTGAGGGGCCTAGAGACCCTCTGAGGTTGCTATGGAACAGAGCCCTAACCCAGGTACAGAGCTTTTATTCAAAAGGATGCAGACTGTGGCTGGGCATGGCTGCTCCCACCCCCACTGCTACCTGTCTTCCCAGTGGGAGCTCAGCCTGGGCATTTCCTACAGAGAGTGAAATAAACAAGGCTGTAAATAATCCTCTCCCTGTGAGGCGGAAAGACAGAAGGGCCCTGGATAGAGATAACGGAAGATGAAGGGCCACAAGGGGGCCAGCAAATTTGGTTCCACAGAGTGGAACCGAGACAGCCAAGAGGCGGGTACCAGACAGGAAAGAGCAGCTGAATCTCCAGGGCCCCACTCTGCAGGGAATCCCAAGCCTGCCTCCCCAGAAGGCTCCTAGACCTTACTGTCAAGGATGGGGGCAGAACACTACCATGGCCCCTCACCTGCCTTGCCCCTGTATGGGCCATTCCAGAGCCTTTTTATCTAGAGCCAGACTCAGATTCTCACAGCATGCAGCTGCCTCCATCCACATCGTTCTCTGTGGAATGGAGAGCGGTCTCTGCTGGTTCTCCAGACCACTTTGGAAACACCCACAGATTGGGCTCCCCATCGATGCTGACTCGTGAGTAGACCTGAATTCAGACTCCAACTTCATGCATTCTGGCTGTGTGACCTTGGGGAAGTCATGTGCCCTCTCTGGACCAGTTTCTTGTTTGTAGAATGCCCTGTTCAGCTTATAAAGCAGAGTGAAGGTTAAAAGAGAAGAAGCACAGCCACAGTTGGCACGAATCTCTGCATAGCACACAGCAGTTGCCATCCTGTGGCACCAGGTACACCCTCCGGGGTTCCATCTGTATCTAGTTGGCCTTGGAAAGTCATATGGCCTCTCACATCGGGGTCGTGTCCTCCAGATCTGAATACAGCTTCCTGAGTACTTGGTTCAAGGCCCTACTTGCCCTGGTACCATCAGCACTTCCTGAGTACTTGGTTCAAGGCCCTACTTGCCCTGGTACCATCAGCACTTCCTGAGTACTTGGTTCAAGGCCCTACTTGCCCTGGTACCATCAGCACTTCCTGAGTGCTTGTTCATATTGGGCATCGTCACCCATTCTGTGATTGGAGGGGGTGGGGCCAGTGCACAGCCATGACCTTCCAGGAGCTCAGGGTCCAATGGCAACAACAGCACCAGGACTATAGACCTGGACCCTGAGCCAGATTTTCAGCGCAGGGAGCCTGGAGCAGGGCAGTGGGTAAACAGGGTATCCTCAGTGCTTAGACTTACAGAATCAGGTCTCAAAGGTCAGGAGGGATCAGGACAGTCTAAAAGCAGGGCATGCTGGGAGTGTAGGGTGCCCAGCAAGGGCACAGGAGCAGAATTCTATCTAAGGAATCCACATCTGCAGATGGAGTAGGATCTACTGGAGGAGACAGAGGCTACCGGCTGTCGCATGACCTGTGCCCTCCACCAACTGCCCGTCTATGCAAGGAGAACCCTGTGGCTTATCCTCGTCCGCCTCTCAAGGGAGAGTATCAGAGTGGAGCTGCTGGAATTCACAGTGTTCTACACGTGAGGCAGGGATCTGGGCCCATGGTGAGCCCAGGGCCAGAGGTTCAGGGGGAGCTTTAGGGGCACACTGTGTATATGGCTTCCCTGGGGGTCCAGTCACCTGGTCAAGGGCTCTCCCTTCTACCCTTCCCAACCAAGCCCACTGGGTGCTCAGCTGTTAATGGGGCCCAAAGTTCACACCTCAGAGTGCTCAGAAACGGCCATGGGAAGGGAGACACAGGGGTGAGGAGTAGGTCGCTCTCTTTAGGCTGGGAAGACCTCTGAGTCTGCAGAGAGCTTTTCTCCCCAAATCCCCATTAAGTGTCCTGCGTCTCCACTAACTCATTGATCCACATGTTTTCCCAGGCCTGAAGATTTCTTAACTGTCATCACAAGGCTGGAAGAATTGTGAGTTAGAAAACTATGCAGCGTATTAAAGTCAGGCTGAAATATTGCCACAATACAGAGAAATATTTTATATTTATTCTCTTTTAGAAATTGTTATAAAGGGAATATAATGAGAATGTTGCAAACGAGTAGAATATTTTCTTCTAACCTGACAATAAAAATACATCAGCGGGATGCATGGAAGCCTAATAGGGAGCAGCTGAAGGCCCTGCAAGAGCGGGGAGTTAGAAGTGATTTTACCTGGTGTCTTAGAGAACTCACAGACCAGAAACGGTGGTGTCTGGAACAGGCTTTCTTACGGGAGAATCCACACAGGATTGGAGGGGAGTAGCGGGTGGCCTCTGAGCCTGAACAAATCCCAGAATTGGTTAGAGATCAGAGAGGCTGGCAAATATGCCCATCTCCATCAGAATTCCAAGATTCCCATCATCACTGCCGTCCTCAGTCCTAGCATCAGCATCACCATTATCGTCCCCCACCTCTCTCCAGCCATAACTATCATCCCCTGTGATCGCTGCTGTCTCAAATCATTTCTGTCACCACCATTGTCTGTTATCTGTAGCCAGCAGTGTTCCACTGTGTGCTGCTTAATTTTCAACACAAACCACAGACACTAAGGAAGAGTAAACCTCAAATGGGGAATTACCACCATATTATTAGCCCGTGGGGCATTTTCTTGATTAATGACTGTTTGGGATGGCTCAGCCCGCTGCGCCACCTCTGGGCAGGTGGTCCTGGGCTGTGTAAAAAAGAAGGCTGAGAAGACCATGGGAGCAAATCAGTAAGCAGTGTTTCTCCATGGCCTCTGCTTCAGTTCTTGCCTCTAGATTCCTGCCTTGAGTTCCTGCCCTGACTTCTCTCAGTGATAGACTGTGATCTGGGAGTTGTAAGATGAACTAAACCTTTTCCTGTAAGTTGCTTTTGGCTACTATGATTACCACAGCAATATAAACCAAAACCAAGAACCTACCATCACCATCATCTCCGTCATCAATATCAGCACCCCCAATATCATTCCCATCACCCCCATGGTCATTGTCATCTCAGTATCATTCCATATCAATCTATCCATCATCCTCACCATCCCTACAATACCAACACTGCCACCACCATAATGACCATTTCCCATAACCTCATCAACATCTCCATCCCCACCATCCACAGCATCAGCCCTACTACTACCATCATCTAGTACCATCATTACCACCACTATAACCTATCATCACCTCTTTAGCAGCATCTTCACCACAATCACCACCCAGCTATTATTATCAATATTATTCCCAGCTCTTACCAATATCCAATATCATCATCATCACCATCTGCACCATCACTACTATTACCACCATCCAAGATCATCAGCACTTTTATCACATCATCATCATTGTCATTGCCACCACCACCACCACCACCATCATCATCATCATCATCGCCATCGTCATCATCATCATCATCAAGCGTCGTCATCATCATTGTCATCATCATCATCATCATCATCGTCACCACCATTGATCATAATCATCATCGTCATCATCATCGCCATCGTCATCATCATCATCACCATTGATCATCATCATCAAGTGTCATTGTCATCATCACCATTGATTGTCATCAGCAGCAGCAACATTATCATCATCATCA
>LOJH01007571.1:12516-30822 GCA_001685095.1 Ellobius talpinus
CCCCCCCTCTGTTTCCTGACTGTGATGTGATGAGACAAGCCACCTCACTCTCCTGCCACCATACTTTCTCTGCCATGATGTGTGCCATGATGACTGTGCACCCTTGAACTGTAAGTCAAGATAACCCTTTTCTTCCTTACATTGTTTCTGTTGGGTATTTTGTCACAGTGACAAGAGATAGTAGCACAGGTCTGTTAAGGATATCAACGACCTGACATATCACTGGTAGGGGAATATAGCTCAGTGGTGGAACACTTCCCTAGTTAGTGCAGCAGAGGAACGGAATGTCACAAAAGGGCTCTTACATACACCACTGTGGCCTTGGTGGGAAAGAGACCAGCATGGACCTTAGAGGAAGGCCTGCTCTTCCAGGAAGGTCAGGACCTTTTCTTTGAACTAGCCAGTATGGGTCTGTGTGAGTTCAGAGAAGTCCACAGACTCTGGTTCTGAGGAGGAGCACCCTGCCAGAGCCCTGTCCTCAGCCCTGAAAGCCTGGGCACACACACAGTGTAGGAAGGTGTCACTGTGCCAGATAGCCACTGACAGAACTCAGAGACTGAAACATGCACACAGCGCACATGCCTGCCCTGGCCTGTCCCCTAAGTGCTGTTCCTCAGTAGAACCCAACCCAGCGGCAAGAAAAGCTCTCCTCCAGACAAATGGTGTCACTGTGCCAACTAGAGAGTCCCAAGAGCCTTTTCACCCCTGCATGGAAGAGACTTGCTTCTCACAGTCAAAAGAGGTTTTGGCTGAGGAACAAAGACTTCTATAGGAGAAACCAGAGGGACTGAGAAAGGTCACCAGCCAGGTCCAGCCCTGCTCAAGGAAACAGTCCATCAATGCAGTTCATGCTGGCAGGGTGGGAGATGATAAGTCGGGGCTACTGTCAACATTCAAGAAGCCCCTCTACACAGTTCATCCAAAACACAAATTTGCATATGCCCCATACATCACATTTACAGTCTGAGTGTGGGCACAATAAAGCCACCATGCCAACGTCAGCCTCATTCCATCTTCTGAGCAGTGGGCTAAGGATGAAAGCTTCAACCGAAGGTTCTAATGTCAATCTTCCATGTGCTCTTTAGGACTAAATGGAAACCTGGACACTGTGACATACAGGGAGGTACAGTCGACAACACTCCTGTCTGAATCAGCAAGGACTCTCCCACTCTACCCTGGAAACTGAGAAATGCCATGATTTTTAAAAACGTGAGTGTGCGGGCTCAGTGGGTAGAATGCTTGCCTATAATGCATGAAGTCCTGGGTTCAATCCCCAGCACTGCACTAACCAGGCATGGTAGTAGTACACTTCTGCAATTTCAGTGGGGTGGGGTGGGGGAAGGAAGGATCAGGAATTCAAGGTCATCCTGGGCTATGAAGGGAATTCAAAGACACCCTGGGCTAGAGACCTTGTCTCAAAAAATACTAAGAAATAGAAAGATTTCCATGAGAACAAGGTAAGATCTTATTCAGGAGCAAAGAGAAGAGGTGAAATGGTTAGGGATGGGTCCAGGATGTCACCCCAGCTCCGCCTCTGTCCATGCAGGGCCAGGCTTACCATCTACGTCACTGGGCACCTGGCCAAACATGGCCAGGTAGGGCTCATAGATGACAGAGCGGAAGATCCACCTCCAGCGCTGTTCATTCAGTCTAAGGATCCCCTGCCTGGCCACGCCAAAGGCCACCATCCACACGGCAAAGAGAAACAGGAAGAAGAAAACGTCGATCAGCTGCCAAGGGAGGAGATCAGAATAGTCAGAACTGTGCTCATGGTGGCTATGGAGCAGGGCCATTCCCAGTCAGCCACAGAAACAGGCAGAGGGAGATTCAAGGACCCAGAAAATTCAAGTTGCCTGGCCACTTATTTATCTCATACCAATTGATTGACTTACTGTTGGGGTTAAGACCAGGGCCTTGTACATGCCAGGCAATTACTCTATCACTGGGCTGCATCCCCAACTCTTAGCCACTAACTTAAAAATAAAACACCATCACCTTTACTTTAGGTCTGGAGATCTTTCCCGAATGAAACCCAAGTCCTGCACTATTGCTTGCTGATCTCCAAAGAGCTCAGATTCAGTGCTTTAACAGTGAAGGCCCAGCTCAAACACAAAAGGGCCTCTGCTTTGGAGGAGCTGGCTCCAGCCACACCTGGCAGTGTTTGCATTTTTTTTCAACCCCCAAATTATTTTTGCAGAATTACTTCTTCGGAAAACAAAAGCAGCCCTTGTGGGATGGGAACAATTTACTTTTTCTCCTGCTGTGTTTTGCACACACAGCTTGACGTCGTGGTGACTGGATGCCTCCGAGGTGCTCTGAGTAAAAAACCGCACACTCAGCCTCAGCATTGGAAAGGGATGTCCACATGGGCTCATCCAGTGGCCCATCTGATTTCCAGACAGAACCCGCCTCGGGAAGCAACATCCCCAGCCTGCCACGTTCTCCTGTTGTGTAGGTAAAACAAGCCTTTCTCCTACATAGGTATTACAGGGTGTAGAATTTAGGATCCCATCATCTCTAGGCATCTAGCTCACCATTTTTATCTAGGGAAAGGTGTTTGCCTCCTTGAACTAGAACAACCTATCTATAAAAACAGCAAAAAAGGTGTTTGCCTCTTTGAACTAGAACAAACTATCTATAAAATGGCAAAAAAAGGTGTTTGCCTCTTTGAACTAGAACCTATCTATAAAAACGGCAAAAATGGCATAAAAGCCCCTCCATACATATACTCTGAGTGAGCTGTTCAGACTCCAATGGAAACATGATGCAAAGTGGAGACCGTCAGGACACCACAGTGGCTTTCTGGCAGGGCTACACATCAACACTGTTGGTTCCTTGGAGCTCTCTTTCCTAAAGTCTCCCCTGAGAGAGTGGCCTCTGGTAACAATAGTTAAAAAAAAAAGCAAATGCCACTGTCCACTGTGAATGCAAGCTATGCTATGAACAAACTCTGCCCATCAACCATGGTAAGAGAAGGATAGCCACTGGTGCTACTGGCTCTTACCATTCGCTGTAGCATTATAATCTTGGGTCCTAAGTTCCTGCTAACGGTAAAGATGTGGATGAGCCTTAGAGTGAATATAATGTAATCCAGACAGAAAATGACTCTCCCGGAGTACAGAGAGCTTTTATTAGAAGAGTGGAGCCTGTGGAGGGAAAAAGAGAATTTTTTACGTGGCACAACATCTCAAAGCCTACTGTGGTTTGTCATATGTGTGTGGTGTGTCATGTGTGTGGTGTGCCATGTGTGGTGTGTTGTGTATGGTGTGTCATGTATATGTGGTATGTCGTGTGTGTGATGTATCGTGTGTGGTGTGTCGTGTGTGTATGATCTGTTATGTGTGTGGTGTGTCATGTATGTGTGGTATGTCATGTGCGTGTGCACATCGGCTGTCTCACTCTGATGCTTTCTGTCATGGTTTTCGAGACAGGGTCTCACATGGAATCTGGAACTCACTGATTAAGACAATGAGCTCCCAGACCTGCCAATCTTGCCCAGCCCTGGTTCCAGTTACAGATGGGTACTGTCATTCTCAGCTTTTATGTAGGTTCTGTGGGTCTGAACACAGTCCTCACACTTGAATGGCAGGCACTTTGCTGACTGGGCCATCTCCCCAGCTCAGTTTAGGGCCTTGGATCATCATTTGAGATTTAGCTGTCTTCTCACGCACTCTAGCTGTGAGGCTGGAGGGATACACTGATACCTGGAAGGGTGACTGCAGGACCAGTGTGCTGGCCAAAGTCACATGCGCCATAAACTAAGTGGGCCAAAATAAGTCAACATTGGAAGACACTCAACATCCCCAGGACCCTTTCCTTTGATTCTAATTGTGGCCCCCCAAAGCCTATTTGGAAAACAAAAGGAAAATAGTAAAGAACTCCGGATGAGGGGGAAGAAGCAATTTATGTTGGTCAACTTGTGTCTCCACAGGACAGGAGCAACGGCCTCTTGTGGTCATCTCTGGTAGGGCATGAAGTGACTGGTCCATCCATGGACTTGTTATGTCCAAGATTTTTTTCTCCATCTTTTGTGCCAAAATGCCTGAAGGTAGGAAGGGGGAAGGAACCACTCACCGGAACACGATCCCCGCTATGAAGTAGAAGAGTCCCAGGGTGTCCATGACGTTCCACAGGTCAGTGAAATAATTCACTCCGTTCATGTACCACTGTGACAATAGGAGGGCAGACAAAAGAATGGGCATCTGGGACACCAGGCTTGCAGACCCGTGAATATCTACACAGCTTCTCTCATGGCACTCTGGAGGCTGCTTGTGTCAAGAACCCCACTACCAGAACCTCATGTTCCCAGGGCACCAGAGAGCTACTTGCTCTCTTACACAGGTACAGCTCTGAGTCAAGGAAAGGAGGTGTGTTCTCTTCTCTCAAATGAAGCCACAGAGAATGGGTGTGACCTGTGTGGGAAAAATGTGAACCGGCCAGGTGACCATGGACAGCAGTGTAGACTACGCAGTGTGCAGTTACCGAGTGTCTTCCAGACTCTCGTGGATTTGTGTGTTTGTTGTAAAAAATATAATAGAGTACACCCAGTAGAACAGTTGGATTAGTGAAACCTTTTTAAAATGTTGGCATGGAGGAAAGATTATTAATTGGACTGCACAAAGTAGGTTTGAAGAACCTGTGTAACCCTTCCATTTGCCTACCTCTTCAGAATCTGGCTACTAGGGGCCTGAGAACCAGACCTTGGGGACAGCTCAAAACAGGGAACAGTGGATTCAGTGAGGTGTGGTACTGATTCCCATAAAAGATGAATGCTCGTGTGCTCCCGTGAACTCATCCATCTGGGTCTATCTGGGACTTGGCTATCCTATTTCCTACTTGGTCCCTGACCCCAAGGCCTAGACGGGGTAGCTAAGGTGCCCATCCTGGGAGTGAAGGGTTTCTAGGATCCACCAATATCCCCCAAGCTGAAATGCAACGAGAGGCAGGACACACCGCTTGAGTGGGCAAAGGAGGGGAGCATTACCAGATTACCTCGGAATGATGACCTCTCCCATGCCTGCATAGTCTGGGTCAGACCATGTTTCACTGTGGGGAGACTGGTTCAAGGTTAGGACCCTGGGAGGGCACAGGAGCATCCATTTGTTGGTGCAGTGCTGACCCTCGGGGTACCAACAGCCATTGGCTAGTCTGTGCCTGCTAAGATGAGAGAGGCTGGCACCGGCCCTGCCCACCTGTTCTCCTTGTCATCCTTGCTGGTAGGCTGGTACATGCTGATCCGTACTGCCCCAGCCCTTCCTCGCCTGAGGGACTCCAGAAGCCTGACCTGTATTACAGGAATGATAGCTACATGAACCCTGCACCACTAGAATGACCACTACAGGGAGAAAAGATTTCCGGTAAGTACAAGGCTAATCTGCGTTCATGAAATACCAGGATGTGTTCATCATCTCCTTTGTGCTGTGACGACTTCAGAACTAGAAGGACTTTCAGAGAAGGTGGGGTGGAGCTTACCACCTTTTAATTAAACATCCACCGTGCTGCTTAGCTCTGCTAGGAGTGAGTTAACTGTGTGTGCACTGTTGGCTGTCTAGGTTAGAAATCCCCAATTAGTGTGAGCACCCGACATCACTCATCACCAGAGAGTACTGGGTGTCTGAGGCCCAGATACAATCTAAAACAGACAATGTCCTGTTGAGGGGGCCTTCCCTAACAACTGTGACTCTTGTCTAAGACTGCACAGGTCTGCAGACCTCTTCCTTGAAGAAAACCAACCCAGTTTAGGGATCCAAAGACAAGGTTCGGCAGAAAGGAAGGGAAACACTGCCCTCTAGTGACATATTGCTCAAGGACAAAACTTTACAGCAGTGGTCTGCAGACTGGCTCCTGTTTTATTAACCATTCCAAAAAAAAAAGGCCACTTGGGTTTCTCTGCTCAAAAGGGAGAGAGGACTGGACTGGGCCCCCTCTGTATAGATAACTCCTCCTCTCTGGGTTCAGTAGCCATGACCAGGTGACCCTCAGGAGTGACTTAGGTGCACCCTGCGTGTCCCTTCCTGTATTAATTAACACAACAGTCTCAGTGACAAGAAGATACCGGCTCTGGCTTCAGAGATGCGCAGGAAATTAAAGTCTAACGTGGACTGCTCCCACTTGATGCTGTTCTTGGGACCACTGGAGCATGTGTCAGGACCTGGGGCACTCAGGGGACTCCCTGATGGGGTCAGTACAAGAGAACACACCCTGATTCATGCTTCTGCTTTTCTCAGTAGGAAATGAACCCAAAGAAAGGGCACAACTAAGAAGCCAAATTACTACACATCACTTACAATCCATTTGCAACTCTCCCTTACCCTTTAATTCTCTGTCTGTCTTTCCCTCTCCCCACCCAATCCTCATGACTTAATTCCCTATTAGCCATAAGTCAACTGACCCTCTAACCCAGGAAGCTCTTCTATAACTGCTGATTTCCACACAGAACCCTCAGCCCCTCTCTGCTGACACATCAGAAGCCAGAAGGGAACCAGAGAGTAAAGGCTGGCCACAGAAACAGAGTCCACATGGAAGGGCTGTGGGCTGAGCAACACCTTGCAGACTGAAGTCCTCAACCCTCTACCTGGGAATGTGACTTTGTCTGGAAATCAGGTCACTGCAGATGGAACTGGACAGGTCAAGATGGAATCCTTATCCAACATGACTGTTGTCCCCAGGAAGTGGAGAAATTAGGACACACCTGCACATATGGGGGGAGCGCCATATGGACATGACGCCAGGGGTCAAAGCGTCACATGCACGAGGCACAGAATGGCAAAGACAGCCAGAAAACTTCCAGAAGCCAGGGGACAGGACAGAACTTTTTCCTTCGTAGTACTAAATGCGACCACCCGTCCTATACCCTCAACTTGGTCTTTAACCCTCCAGAACTATAGACAGTACACTGCTACCCAATCCATCTTGTGTGTCTTGGTGTTTTCTTCCTCCACCTCCACTGACAGGCTATCACCTTCCACATTGCTTACCAACTAGTCAAAAAGACCAGGTATACATGGGCACCAGTGTCAGGACCCCTCCCAGCTCCCACACCCATAATCACTAATTGATCAAGACATAGCCATGCTGAGAATATATAAACAGGCCTCCAGAATCCCTCTCATCCCAGGAGTCCTGGAGAATGCACATAAAGATCTATCTGAGAGAGTTGGCATGGGAATGTAAGCCAACATAGTGTTCTTAGACTAGTGGGGGCCCTACCAGGGCAAGAGCAGCATTGCTGCCCCTTCAAATCTCTTCCGCCACCAGGCCTTCTACTTTGCAAACTGTCAGTACCCCACAAGCTGTATACCTAGCACATGCTTGCTCCATGGAATGTATTTTAACCTTAGGGTTCAGGTCCAGAAGAGACAACAGAATGACAGGAGAATCTGAAAGGGCTTTCTGAGACCGGTCTTCATCGTGGGTCAGGACATTGCCACTTTCACCATTAGCATGAATTTCTTCAACATCTGCTACCTCTGTAAGTCCCTGCTCCTTGGGGCCTGCGGTCGTTTGGATTCAGTGGTGGAACAAGGATCCCAAAACATGCACATCCCAAGAAACTACACACATGGACCATAAGGAGCCCACAGGTATTATGGCAAGACTTGACTGCTAGGCATTAGGGTGCTCAAGATGGTCAGGCCCCCAGGTCCCCAGCTGCTCAGCAAGCTGCCCCTGATGGTGGTGAAGGTGAGCACACAGAAGGTTCCTGATGATGGAAGAACCCAGGCCAAGGTCTCTCACCACTCCCCTCCTCTGTCGTAGCTTATTTCTGTTGCTCTGATAAAACATTCTAACCAAAGCAACTCAGGGGGGAAAGGGATTTGTTTGACTTATACTTCCTGGTCACACTCCATTGCCGAGGAACACTAAGGCAAGGGCAGGAACATGGAGGAGCATTGCTAGTTCACAGGCTCACTCAGCTGGCTTTCTTACACAGCCCAGGACCACCTGCCTAGGGATAGTGCTGCTCTCAGTGGGCTGGGATCACCTACATCAATTAGCTATCAAGCTCCCACAGACATATTCACCTGCTAATCTTATCTAGACGGTTCCTCCTAGGCTGAGGCTCCCTTCAGATGGCCTTAGGCTGTGTCAAGCTGGCAATCAAAGCTAAGTAAGGCACCTTCCCTGGCTGAGCCATGTCCATCAGTTAACACTAGTTCAGGACATAGCACGAATTCAATGCTAAGAGATCTCACTGTGGTGCTCAGAATTTGAAAATCACCTTCAGGTCCATAGACTGACACCCAGAAAGAATTTATTTGCAGCTTAATGACTGCATTTGTAGTTCAGAAACAGTTCTGATTGATCGTGATGTCAGGAAGCTGCTACCCACTGACGACACCTTGAGGAAGTGCCCAGTGTTGTAACCGTTTCCTCCAATTGAAACATCCTCTCCTGGGGTAGCACAGAGGCTGGTGGGACTGGGAAAGTTACAGGCACCTCCCCGAGGCTGTATGTGAACAGTAACAGGTGCTGGGGCAGGAGACACTGGTGGACTGACTTGTCCACAGATTAGCCTTTGAGTTCCAGAGATGCAGCTTTCGTGAGTTGTCTGGGTGGATTTTTGATATTGTAGCTGCCTTTGAGTCAGCCACTCTCTCGCCAGTTACCCCAGTAAGCTCACCGGTTCCTTACTCTAGACTCGTGGAATCATCTCTTTGGTGTGTTGTCAGTGTCTTATCTGGGGTGAGCAGACATTTAGTCACATCTCCCTGGGGAGAGCGATGCAACACTTGCCTACCTGCCTTACTTCATCACAGAAGAGGACGAACACCAGGGCATAGAGGATCAGCTCGGGAGTGTGCGGCACAGAGTGGAAGTCCATGAGCAGCACGTAGGCAAACAGCAGAAGGAAGGCAATGTAGAAGACCACGTTCCAGGAGAAGACCACGAAGGGCGAGGTGAAGAAGGCCACGTAGTACCAGAGCAGCTTTTTGTGCTTGTCAATGGGCTTCTTCCTGGACCAAGCCAGAGGTGGGGCAGAGTCACCATCCACACACACTCCCACATACTGATACATGTAACATACACATGTTCTCTCACACACTCACATGCATTTACTCACACATGCATGCGCGCGCACACACACACACACACACACACACACACACACACACACCAGTACTACCCACCACAGACAAGGAACAAACAGGGAAAACTTGATCAAAATGCTGAGCCAGCCAAAATTCAACCTTCGTTTTCGTTTGTTTGTTTTGTTTTTGTTTCTTTTTTAGTTGATCAGAGAAATCCAAATTCAGCCTCAGATACTGAAGATGACCCCAGGACCACCTGCTTGAAATCCAACCCAGAAAAATCCAGGGAAGATGCCAGACCATGCACACAGATGCCACAATGGATGTTCTAAGTTCTAGGCTTACAACCATTTACACAAATGCTCAAACACACACATGCACACACACACACACACACACCACACAGATGCTCACACACACAATTAGATGCCCCAGTCCACACCTGAATGATACGAGGCCACAGCCCACCAGGGGGATGACAAATAGACACAGGATGATCTTCCAGTTCTTCGTGTCTCGGGAAATCTCTCCATACCATTGCTTAGAAAGAAAATTCTAGAGGGAAACAGAGACAGAGAACACAGTCCTTGTTGA
This sequence comes from Ellobius talpinus, assembly GCA_001685095.1. Classification (NCBI taxonomy): domain Eukaryota; kingdom Metazoa; phylum Chordata; class Mammalia; order Rodentia; family Cricetidae; genus Ellobius; species Ellobius talpinus. The sequence goes on from LOJH01007571.1 coordinate 22,143, forward strand.
TTTAAGTATAGGAGGGACAGGACACAGTCCCCATCCCTGTGCATTCCAGAAATATTTACCCCTATATTAATGTCTTTAATTTTTAAATGTTATCTGGATCCTAAGGCATGAAGAAGCAACTTAAAATTCTGTTTGATTTTCAAGTCTTTTTTCTAAATTCAATTCTATGGGCTTTAAAAGAGAGTGTTACATGAGTGAAACTCACTAAGCTTATGAATTTTTAACTACTATGAGTCTTATTTGTGTAAGCTTAAACAAGTATGAGTCTTCAGTGACTGCTAAATTCAAAGCCAAGGCAGTCTGTAGAGTCCCCAGAGATTCCTGGCTGGAGGCAGATGGATGCTTTTATTCTGAAGCTAAAAGGAAGCTGGGAAAGGAAAGACTGATATAAAGTCGAGGTGGTATGCATGGAGACACATTCCCCTGACCACTGTGCCAGCCCCTGAAGGTGGGGCAGGAAGGGCTTCCATGATGGTGGAAACTGGAAACCCATATTACCACCAAAAGATAGGTGGGGGGATAAGGGACCAGACCACATCAAAGAAGCCCACAGTTGGAAAAACAAAACAAGCCAACCAGGCGGGGCCTAGCATATAGAGGGCAGAGCAAAGGAAACCAGGGCCACTCATTGCCACTAAGAGGGCTGGGAATGGTGTGCTGTGGCCATAGTCCTGCGTCTGCTCTCCTACTGGGTAGAGGACAAGGGCTTCTCTTGTGCTCCCTACCATGTCCTCTTGGGGTTACTCCACAGATATGTGCTTGGCTGAGGAGGAGCCAAGCTAGACCCCCAGAAAGAGCACCAAGCAAGCAGCACATTGCAGTTGTAAACGCTCTGAGATTTGCAGCGGGCTCTACAGGGGACCCAAAGGTTCCCGAGAGCTCCAATGGCCACCTTCCTTCTGAACATATCATGTCTGCTTCTTCTTCCCCCAGCTCACTACCTGCTAATGACCTCCAGCTTACCTCCAGAGCAAACCACTTCACTGAAAGCCTCGTCTGTCTGTCTCTTTTCTGGCCCCCCGGGATAATACAAAGTCTGAAGTTAGAGGCAATCCGCAGAGGATTAAATCCTGGTGCCACTACTTCCTAGCAAGCAAGCATGGTAAACGTTCCAGGACCTCTCTAGGCCGAGTCCTCCAAAATAAAATGAATTACACCCACCTCCACAAGCATGGTGCAGAGGAAACACTCCTGTCCCTGCCTGATCAGACCTACAGCGTTCCAGGGCAACTGTGGGCACAGTTAAGCTGCTGCCTGCTTAACTTGCCTCAGGACCAGCCCCTCCCATCTCATGATCCCTTCATCACTCGTGATGACCGTGATGACCACAGTGGCAGCAGCTGACACAGCCTACCTTCCCTTTCATACAGAATTTCATGGCATCACCATAGCAACTCTCTGACAACTGCAGCTCCTGCTGTTTGGATAAGAAATCCCCCACAGGCTCTCGGGTCTGGCTGGTGGGGTGGGCCACGTAGGGCGGGCCTTGTAGAGTTATCTCCTAAGCCAGTTTCCAGTCCCTGTGTCTGTCCTCTAATCCACAGGAGTGCAGCATCAGCTCCATGATCTCTGCTGCACTGGGTTGGAACTGTGAGCCCAAATATGTCTGTCCTCACTTAAGTTGCCTCTGTCATGCATTTTGTCACAGAGAAATACCTAATATGCATGACTGTGCCCATTTCACAGATAGAAACTGGGATCCATCATCTCGCATCTGCTTCAGTGGACTGAGACCCAGGCAGGGGGACCCAGAGACAGCTCATCATTATAATGCTGTACCATTTGCTTTGTGGAAGCCCAAAGAATTCTTCCTCCTTGCCATGTGTCTTAGTTTCATTTCTGTTGCTGTGATTAAAAAAAATAAAAATAAAACAAACAGAAAAACTAAGAAAAAGCACCTTTGGGAGGACAGGGTTTATTTCAGCACACAGTCCCACATTGCAGTTCATCGTTTCAGGGACCTTGAAGCAGGAACTTGAGGCACAATCACATCCATAATCAAAAGCAGAGAGAAATTAATGTGTACTTAATAGTCACCTAGATTTCTTTGTTCATCTAAGGTCCAGGATCCAAAACTAGGGAATAGTGCCACCTATAGTGGGCAGGGTCTTCCCACATCAACTAAGGTGATCAAGGCACCACCCCCCACACATAAACAGATACACCCACTGGCCAACCTATCTAGACAATGCCTCCCTGAGACTCTTTCTGGATGATTCTACAGTATGTCAAGTTGACGATTAAAGCTAGGCACCACACTGTGATTTGGGTCTTAGATATTTTCCGAAGGTCCATCCCTAAAGGCATTGTTTCCAGTGTGACACTTGGGAAGGTGGTCCAATCTTTAAGAAGATGGGACCTAGGGGGAATGTCTAAGGTTCTTGGGGGTTACACCCTCGAAGAGTCTTTGGTTCCTCCTCTTTCCCTCACCTCTTTGCTTCCTAGCTGCCATGAGGTGAGTGTCTACCTCTACCACAGCTCTGGCCATAATTCCCTGTCTCATCATGTATTCAGAAGCAATGGGCATAGCCAAGTACGAACTAAAACCTCCAAACCTTGTGAACCCAACTAAACCTCTGCTCTTTTTAAGGTATTTTGCTACAGCGGTGGAAAGTTGACCAGTGTATTCCTGTGCCATCTCTTGAGGTGAAGCTTTTCACAAAAGCATACATCTCCTCATCTTTCACATTGTCACCCAGGGAACCCATTAATGGCTTTTACACGGGATGAGGAAGTGGACTCCTAATGCCATGTCCTTGATGCTATTGGTAGCATGAGATGTCAGACGCATTCCTGGGCACCGTTTTCAGGGCCTGGCTTTCGCTTACCTGGACCCCAGGCTGAGCAATGAAATGCTGGTCTGTGGCCTCCACTGCCAGCTCCAGACAGTTGCTACCACCCCAGGCTTCACAGGAGTAAACCAGCAGCTGCTCTGCCAGGTCTTCATCATTGCTGTAGCACTCAGTGAACAGCTCTGCATCATCATGGAGAGAAGGGCTGGGCTCAGCTGGTAGACATGGAACCTGGCCTGCCCATGCCCCATCAAACCCTGAACAGACGGGGCATGAGGACCCAGGCATGCAGAAGGCATAGAGAAAGCTGACCAAATGTCACCCTTGCTACATGGATGTTTTCTTTAGACCCAACATAGTCGGCAGGGCTCTATAATGTAAAGGGTGTTGTTACACGCTTATGGAATTGAGCTGCCTCCACAATCTAGGGAGGGCCCTCTCTGATTGGTTCTGTCTGGACGCAGGCAGAAGGGCCTTGCTCTCTGGGAAGGTTTCAGGATCCTCTATCCCCCCCACTTCCATTTCCCTCCCAAGCCTTCTGAGTAAGACATCTTGGCAGACACTATGGGACACTCACCCACAGCTCGGGTTTCATATTCATTGGCCAGTTCCTCTGATTCCCCAGCAGCGTTGATATCATTTTTTACTTTAGCCAGGGTCTTCAGAAGCTTGCTGGCTCCCAAGGCTGCCAGAGTACAGCCTTTGGTCTTTTGTGGGGGGCAGGGATGGGGAAATGTCAGTGAATTCATAGTCTCTTGAAGCATTAACACTAACTTTTGAAAAGTATAGACAAGCAGGAGATGGCAAAGTCAACTACTCATTGTGATTCAAAGTCAAGTCTGAGATGAGCTTGAAACAAACTTGGACCTCAGTAAACTATCAGTGGTCTTGTAGGGAGAATCGGTGTCTAAAAAGAAAACACCTGGATAAGTATTGGGGGACATTCAGCCTCTGATGGCAGGAAGCCTGACTGACCCTCATCTCAACGTTATCATACTATAACAGCCAAGATACAGGGAGGGAAAATAAGAACATTGAAGACCTGAGCCATGTAACTGAAGGCTGTGTCTGAATTCAGCAGTTAAGGACGGAAGTGCATATGGAAGCACGGGTGTCCATATTTATAGAAACCGTGACGTACCAAACCACAAAGAAAAGTCTCAATAAATACTTCAAGCAGAATGTTTATAGGTCCTACCTCCTGGTTCATAATGGAATTAAGTGAGAGATCACTGTTTTTATTTTAATCTTACTATTACTTAGTGCTGGTGATCAAACCTAAGGCCTTGTGCATGTGAGGTAAGGGCTAAGAAATTAATTTCTTTTTTATCAGTAAATAAATTTTAATTTAATGTATATAGGGAACCTTTTAAATTGTATATGTAGTTCAGATGTGAATTGAATATTTGACTGGGTAGTGCTTAATTAAAGTTTGAAATCTGCCATCTTAATTTGGCTGAGGTTGTTGTCTCTTACCATAGTGATAACCTTCTAAAATTCCCAAATCATTGCAATACAATTCTAATTCCTACAAGCCTGTATTGTTAAAAGCGTTAGACGTTTTTGTTAAGTCACTGAGGATCCAATAATTCTTCTGGTCTATAATAACAGACCAGACCTGAGTTTTAAATATTGACCATGTAATTTGCTTAATTTTTTGTCTTAATATTGTGAATAAATTTGCAGATAAATGATTTAGCAAAACCAAAGTAAGATTTGGAAAGAAAGGTTTCTTTGATGAAGGGTACACTTCTCTGTGGGTCTAAGGGTAAGGACTTACAATGCAGTTAGGAATTACACTGGTTTAGGAAAGCTAGGGTATGAGGCTCTCCTCTGAGACTCATGACTTAGCCCCTGGGCAGCTGGCTATGTTTAGAATGCTAGGCATGGTTTGACCTCCTGTTATAAAGGCCTTCTGTCCAATTAGACAGATGTTGGCTATCGCCAAGTTCTTAGCGCCACCATTGCATCTTGAGGGATATATCTTGCCATTCTACCTGTGGCTGTGTTTCAAGGGCATCACAGGTGGGGAGGGCTGCTAATTGCTCCCCTCCCTTGGCATCTTGTCTAGCACCTTCAGATACTATGGAAGCTAGACCTATGGAAGTAGGTTTCCACATCACATCCACCTCAAGTCTTCCAGGTCCTATGTCCAAAGTGTGCAGTTTCTTCAGCAATAGGTATGTAGTAGCTTCAACCTCTGGGAAGTAACCAAGGGCAATGGCAATAGTATACATTGTTTTGGGGATCAGAAATTAATTTCTTAAGTTAAATTTCAGAGCTTCTCACACTTGGGGAAACAATCATGCAGAAGCCCCTGGGGGGCAGGAGTGGACTGGGGGACCCTACCTGACTCCTTTCCGGGGACCACCCATCCTAGGCACACCTCCACGGACATGTAAACAGAGGCACAGGTATGGTCCTGGGCACCAGATGCCCCAAATTTTAAACTAGGCATGAGTGTAGGTTAGACCAGACTCCTAGGACACAGCATGCATTTGGCATCAATTCAGTGTGGGCATGAACATTTACCTGCTCCCAAATGACCTTGGAGAGTTCCTTCTTGTTCTGGAGGATGGCCCAGATGAAAAGAGCTTGCAGGGGGTGCCGGGTGGTGAGAGATGCATCCTGAGAGGGGTGAGAACATGAGGTCACCACATGCAAATGTAACCCACTTTTGGTACACTGTTTTAACAATGAAATGGGGTGGTTGGAAAGCATGAGAAACAGGCCCTCTACTTGGAGACCTCTGGGGCTTGGGTCTGAGTCTATTTTAGCAGCATAGTGGTGTGATTCTCATTGCTCACTGTCGCTCAGCAGGTGGTGTGATTTGACACAAAATCTTTCATCCAGCATCAAAGACAAAGTACAACTGTATGGGAAGGTAAAAGCGGGGGAGGGGTGCCGAGAGCAATTCAGAGACTAAATGACTTCTGATGCACCATGGAGAAAAGCAATTCTTCTCCATTCCATATATCAGTTTCTCAGACAGAGGGGGGGAAAAGTGGTCAGATGAAATCCAACTTTCCTGTGCATTGTATCCAATTGTCACCAAGTAAAATGTGCTCATTTCTTTGGGCTGTCATTCAAAGATTGGAGGTCTAGCTCATATTTAAGATTCTGTATCTTCAAGGAATATTTTCAGATGGAAAGTGTGTGTGTCCCCTCCTACAGCTCCCCTCTTGATTTGACTAAACTCTACACTGTATATGTGAGGCGCAGGTATGTACTGTGTTTCAAAATTTTAACATAATGTCAAACAGAAGATATACACTTTCAATTCAACCACACACTGAACTCATTTACACACACACACACTTAAAAATCTCAGCTACAAATGATGACACAAATCTCAGAGTTATGAGTGGTAATGATCTAATTTAGGCTTCCCCAGAAGCAATCCTGAGATAAGAATTTGAGCAAAGTTTTTTTATTTAGAGAGTGAGGAAATGAAGTCAGAAAAGAAAGAGACCAATAGAAGGCACACAAGCAGGCAGCCATGGCTGTGTTGCCAGAAGCTCACTGCACTATGCTCCTGAATTGTCTCCTTTAGGTGAGGAGCAATCGGGGCATTCACTAGCCCTGGAACACTGATCAGAGCAAATGCTGGCGATGATTGATGATGCTGTTGAATGGAACTGGACCTGCCCATATGCAGAGAGGAACCCTGCAGCATTCACATCTGCCCTAGCAGAAATATCTACGACTCCATCTATTCACAGAACTACTGGCAGCCCTTCATTCTTTCACCTGGGCAGCAGGGAGCTGAACCCCGAGCAGAAAGCCATCTGTTTGTCCCTGTTCCCCATCAAATAGCCTCAGAAAGTGTGTTACCCAAGCCCTGTGATCTAGAAATGATGGAATTAAACAGAGCCAGGGACTAGAGCGAGACGTTAGAAAACTTACCAGTGACTTTATTCTTTAAGAAACATGGTAGAGAAAATGCATGCCACCCTACTAGCTGCTTTACGGCAATCAGGAAGAGAACAGGAAAGATGGAGGCAGAGAACGGAATTCTGGGAAACAGAAATATGGAAGCAGAGAACTGAATTCAGACAGCTCCACTGTTTCCACCATTACGTACATGGAGTTCTACATCCAAGTCCTCCCGGCTGCTTCTGTCTTCCTTCCAGAAGCTTCTACGGAAGTTAGCCACCAGCTTCCAGACGAAAGTGAGGAGCGCGTCGTTGTAGGAGTTCTTGGCGATCTGCAGGTTCCGGTACACGAGGGTGCTGAAGTGGGTGGAGAAGAGCTCCGTGAGGACGTCGTTGGTGAGAAACTTCTGCAGGTTCAGGCCGTTCTCCAGGAAGAGGCGGACAAACTTGGGCCTGTCCTTTATGAGCGCCGTGAACATGACTTCCTGCAGGTCAGCTGACTAAAGAGAAAGAGGAGGAGAGAGCAGGTACCATGAGATCAATAAAGAAAACACAAGGTGTTTCTGTATTTCAGCCACAGAGTCCTAGGATCTCCAGCTTCTCCATCCTGCTTTGACAATAAAATTCATTTTTCAGCCTCTAGGTGGGAGGACACCCAGGTGGAGCCTTTGAATGTGACCTGGGCTCTTTCTTGTGTGCAGATAGCCCATGCCCACTTAAGCTCGACATGGGCCAGGAGCTGATGCAGGCACGCGGCATGAAAAGTGTCAGGAAGCAGAAGCCAACGGTGGGCGTCTACAGTAGACGCTGACTGCGAACCAACTGCGGGTGTTACAGTACACACTGTGGGATCTGCTGCCCCCTAGGTGAACTTTGACCTTCTCTACAACGACAGAGTTCCCAGTGCAATTGTCAAAACGGAACTCATCAAGCCACATACTGTCTAGTAATGGTCTGGACTGTGACACAGCTGTGAGAACTGGACCCTGGGTCAATACTTTCTTAGTCCCTGGTAAAAAATTATCCTGGAATCCTTTTTTTTTTCTTATTTATTTTTAGACAGCGTCTTCGCTTGGTATCCCAGGCTGGCCTGAAACTCACTACATAATCCGTGCTGGCTTCGGATTCATAGCAATTCTCCTGTATCCGCCTCCCCAATGCTGAGATGACAGGCAGGAGCCATGATGCCTAGCCTTCCTAAGAGTCAAGAAAGATCAGTGCTCACTTCAGCCACAATCCAGGAGGTGCGCACTGCATCAGCTCTTAGGTGCATTATAAGACTGCCATGATATTTATTATGAGTTAGTATCATAGCCAATACTCACAGATTCAAAGGGTCTTTAAGATCCTATTTCTAGCATTAGAAGAGGAAGGTACAAAGTCTGACAACATGAAAACCTCCAGCAGAAGTCCATAGTATCTATTCTCAGGAACCTAGGACCCCTGGTGCCCACTGACTCCATGACTCCACCATAACGACATCCTACTTAACTCCCTCAGTTCCTTGGCTAGCCCTCATTTTAATGGCAGCATTGGTGGGGTTTGTGTCTGACTGAGGCTGTTTTCGTAGACTCACATTTTGCTTAGGGTACATTGTTAAGGGTTCCTTGGATTCCTCCACTCTTTAGATCTCTCTGGGATTAACAGGGCAGAGCTCACCTGGAGAGCATAGAATCTTTTCCGCTGTACTCAAAGCATGTGTCCAACACACCCACTATCTTGCATCCCATTTGGTCCCACACTGGACAGCTTGGTGCAATGGTTCTCAAACATGGGGACTCACTACAGCAGACTGCTGTAGTCAACCTTGTTTCTAACTTAGCAAGCTTGAGTTAGAAACCACCCAGCAGCTTACACCACTAACACTGTCACTCATCCTAGGACCACACTGAGAACCACTTGCATATGGGAAAAGAAGAGGCTTGGCAGACGAACACACATCTGTTTCCAGATCTTGATCTGGTACAGGAGAATTGTCTGTATTCTGTCAATCATGTATTTTAATAAAACACT
>LOJH01007572.1:0-28673 GCA_001685095.1 Ellobius talpinus
GGGATTTGGAGTCCAGACCAGGCCTGGGGGCTGGGATAGGTGCGAGGGGCAGGGAGGAGCCTATGCTCCCAACTTGACACTACCTCTTGTGTAACTCCAGCCATATGAGTATCTGGGTATGGGCCGTGCAGGTACAAGAATGGAATGTTCATGAAATGTTATTCATAAAAATAAAAATCTGAGCAGGGTGGTGGTGGCACACGCTTTTAATCCTAGCACTCAGAAGGCAGAGGCGTGCGAATCTCTGAGTTCGAGGTCAGCCTGGTCTCCAGAGTGAGTTCCAGAACAGCCAGAGCTATACAGAGAAACCCTGTCTCAAAAAAAAAAAAAGGAAAAATCTGGTTATGAACCCGAGTCACCAGCACTTATTGCACAATTCAATTTGCACTAGTATTAAAAAAAGATTCATGGAACTCACCAGCAAAACAACGAACGAGAGGACTGTCACCACCAGGCTGGCCTCGAACTGACAGGTATCCACCTGCCTCGAGTGCTGGGATTAAAGGCTGCGCCACCACCGCCCTTGTCTTTTCCTTGATTGCTCAGTTACTCGTCTGCACTAGTTGTCCCTTGCCTGTATACTTTTCCTGAACTCTCCTTACCTGGTCCTAGCTTCTCCACTGGCCAGTGACTGCTCCTGGCCTGTGAATCATCTATGGTCTGTCTGCCCCAGACACAGCTTCAGGAAAGCACGCTGCATCCCCAGTATCCTGGGCCTGCCCAGAGTGGGAAGTGAATCCTGAAGCAATGGAGGATCAAGGCTCTCCCAGTTTCACAGGGGTCTTCCCTTGGCCATTGGCCATTATTGGATTATATTTTCTCTTGGGGAAGCAAAACTCTTCAAGCCAGGCTTCCTTGTTTTGATCTCAAGAGTTTCTGGCTTATCTTCAGGCTTTTCTTCCGCAGTGACTCTATCCAGGCGTTGTTAACCTGTGTTGATAGTATTCTCATCGCAGTTTCCTTCCCCTAATGCACTGATCTTGCAGGTCTCCATTGTGGTCACTGGGAACCGGGCTAGAAGCCAGGAGTTTCTTGGACCATCAATGCCAGTAGGGTCTCCCCAACTCCAAACCAGGACAGGCAAGGCCGTTGAGGACCGCTGACGATGGGGGCAGAGCGATTGTAGGTCCAAACTCACAGGCATTATGTAGACAGCACAAAACTGTGCTTACTGTGGATGCCCTTCCTTTGCATGCAGGTCCTCAAAGACCTGGGAACTCATTGCCATGAGGTAAGGGAACTTGTGGAAGCCCCACTGAAGTTTCCAGCTAGCTATGAATGTTCCCATAGATTCTCTCCTGCTTGTACAAGCAAACGCCTTACATCCAGTATCCTGAGACCCTGTGTGGGAAATCTGGCCCATTCCTAGTTTTGCTCATCTGGCGCTGGAGGACGCACCGAATCCTTGTGGGCCACCTCGTCCCTCCTCCTAGTGCAAAGGTCCCGCCTTCAGCAGGGTGGCACCGCCCCTCTGGAGGCCGTGGCCAGTTTCTCTATTCGGGCCCCTCCCACGCGAGCCTGCGCGTTAGGTAGCACAGTCGGAAGCTGGGAGCGGGCACAGCCAAGGGCCCTCTACACCGCCGATCTGGCTTTAGCGCGCAGCTGGAGCTGGGGTGGTCGGGTTGCGGATGGAGGCGGCAGCCGAGCCTGGGGCCCGGACTTGGCCGGGCAGCGGTTCCCCACGTCTCGGCAGCCCTGCCGGCAGCCCTGTACTGGGCATCTCAGGCCGCGCACGCCCGGGGTCAGGGTCAGAGCGGACCGGCAGAGCTATTGGCCCTGCAGTGCCCGGCCACAGCTTCCGCAAGGTGACACTCACCAAGCCCACCTTTTGCCATCTCTGCTCGGACTTCATCTGGGGGCTAGCCGGCTTCCTGTGCGATGGTGAGAGTCCACTCTGCGTGCTGAGGCCGCTCCCAGCCTCCTCCCGGAGACACTGCCCTAACCTTTGAGCCCTGTCCCTCTTGGCAGTGACCTTAGAGACAGTCTCTTGTTTGAATAGGACGTCCCTTTAGAGGTGACGCCTGCTTTTAGGGGTAGGAAGGAGGGGTGTCCCGGGTCTGACCCCTCTTGGTCTGGGATCTCAGGATTTCCTAGTGGAAGGTGGAGACAGAGTCGCCATAGTGCAATGGAATCCAACGGGGCTGCAAGAGGCAAGGTGTGTGTTGAGTCAGTTGCTGGGCCTGGGCATAGAGATATGAAGGCAGGACTGAGACCTTAAGCAATGGGGGTCCCTCTGGTGTTCCGTGTCTGGCTTCCTAAGCAACTGGTACACTAGGAGTGGACAAGCAGGGCTGGCCTGAACCATGGGTCCTGGTCATTCTTGTCCCAAGTGCAGGCTGATGCACAGAGGACTAAGCGCTGCTTTGCTCGGGCTCAACTGCTTGGAGAGCCAGGCCCAGCCTTTTTTACAGATGTGGCATGTCCAAACACAGTTCCCACCCAGCTGCCAAGCCGGCTGGGCAGGGCAGAGGATGGCACCTCTGTAATTCTGTGGTTGGCCCTCTTTGTGCTCTTCCTCCTGTGAGGAGACAGGCCCTGAGACCCACAGCCCAAGACTGTGAGGGGCATCTGAGCCTTTGACAGAGTGTCCTGACCAGGGACTGAAGGTGGAACCAGTTAAGGAGCATCTGTCCTGCTCAGGGAGGCAGGCTTGAGCTCTGGGCAGGATCACTGAGGCCGTAGCTCCTCACACAGGAGTGTCTTTTGCTAGTGGGGATGTCTAGTTGGCATGGCACCTCAGGGCTACCAGTGATATAGGAGTGGTCACCTGTTTTTTCTGTCAGATCAGACATATTATACTGCCCTACTTTGCCCGTTTGTAAGATAAGAGCCCTTCTAAGATGAAGGCTGTGATTCGTACACTGACTTAGCTGCAGGTTTGAAGCTATACTCCAGGACCTACAAGGGTAGAATAGTCAGGGTTTCAGGTAGAAGGGTGGTTCTCTGACTCACTTTATGGCTGAAAGCCACAGAAAGCAAAGCTTCCAGTCTAAGTCTAACATGGTTAGTGGAAGTAGACCTGCAGGTCAGAGGCTAGACCTAGGGTCTCTGTAGAATGGATAGATAATGAGAGTAGGACTTGAAGTCTAAAGGTGGACTCCAGGTACCCCTTATAGACATGACCCCTGAGGCTAGATCTATGGAGACAGGAAACCCAAGCAAAATCCCGGGGTATAACAGCCCTAGAGTTTGGTCCTCAGGCAAGGGTGCAGAGCCCCTTCTAGGCAGCATTGTGGGGAAATGGGCTGAGGCTCCAGCAGATGTCCTCACGGTGGTGTGGGCAGAGCCCTTCCACCTGCCTGCAGGAGCATGTAAGGTGTTCTGCACACAGCAGGCACTGCCTCAGCCTACAAAGGAGGCAACTGGCAAGACCTTCCAAGGAAGAGTAAATGGAGTCCTGGGGAAGACTCCTGCTGGGTCACTACTTTCTCATCTGCTCTTCTCACAAGCCCCTAGTCTCCTTCCAGTGTTTGTCCCCTCCTAGGATGGAGGTATCTGGGGTCTCAGCAGAAGGGAAGCATAAGCTGGGGCCCTCTGGATAGGTTCTGGCTCCTTAGGCTGTCTTAGTTGTCATGCCCTTTTGTTCCTACAACCTCCTCCTTAGTATCCCATCTGCAGAGACCAGGCCAGACCCTTCACTCTCTTGCCCTGCCCTGGCTTTGATAATGTTAAACAGGCTTATATCCGCTCTTGTATATCTCCACGTTTGTTTCACTGCTGAAGCTCTATCTGTGCTGAGGCCTAGAAACAAGCCCCCCCCAGTGTGTTTTGTAATCCCAGTGCCCCTCCCACAGCTGTTCATGTGTACTCTTCCTTTGGAAACTCATCTCTTTGCTCTTCTATTGGCCTCAGAGACATGGGAGTTCTGAGTTAGTGTGAGGGGCATGGGCCACTCCCAAGACAGCAGGGCACATTCATCTCCCACTGTGGTCCCACTGTAGCATCTGGCCCTTGTGCTCTTGAGGACGGTATTACTGCCTGCTTCCATAATGATAGTGATCACAGGAATAACATCCCTGCCACTAAGTGGCACAGGGTTAGGGTACCACACTGACTGGTTCGGCTGAAGAACTTCCTTCCCCCATTGGCTCTGGCCGAGTGGTCTCTTTGTGATGGGCTCTTAGGCCTGCTATGTCCTGGTATGCTGACAAAGGCTGCGTCTTAGGACCTCTTACCTCCTGAGCACACGTGGGGCTGCTTAGCAAGGTAGGCTGACTCACACAGCTCTCTCCCTGCAGTATGCAACTTCATGTCCCACGAGAAGTGCCTGAAGCAGGTGAAGACCCTGTGCACAAGCATTGCTCCAAGTCTAGTACGGGTGAGTGTGGGCAGCGCACATGGCTTTCGTGGGGACCTGTAGCTGTCCACTGAATTGTAAGTTTAGCCACATCATAGTTAGGAAGCAAAGGGCAGAGTCCTGCTCACAGTCAGAAGGAAGGAGCCATTGATGAGCTGAGCACCCTGAGTGGATCTCTAGGGAACTATACTGTTCACTTGTCTATGGAACACTCCGAATGAGGAAGCCAGAGGAACACAGATCAGAGGTTCAAGGTAAGGAAGCGGATGTGGGTGCAAAAGGACCAAATGAAGGGTCCAGGAGCTGGGTACTTTGCTTAGGCTGCATGCACTCTTGGTGCTCTGGCTGTGACAATGACCAGTTTGCAAGATGTTAACATTGGAAAATTGGCAAAGACAACAGGGGATCTCTGGATTTTTTTTCACAAATGCACAGAAACCCTTAGAGGGTGTAATGCAAAAGGCTTATGTAAAAAGCCTCAGAGCCTTGGAGTTTGTTCTGGCTATTGACCTTCCTCTGCAGAGCCCTGGAGAGGGCACAGAGACTTCCTTTCTGTGAGTAATGGTAGTAGTGACAGCAGCATAGCTAGGCATCGTTCAAGCAGGCGAGCATGGCGGCCTCACTTCCCATCAGCTGCATTCACAAGGCCACTTCACTGGCACCTCTGCTGCCCCGAGCTTGCCCTTGTCTGCACTAGCAGGTGGGCCCTGCCTCCCAGCCGTTGGAGAGAGGACACAAGTAAATAAGGGGCGCCGTGAGGCACCGCAGTAAGCAGAAGTTGAAGCTGACAACTGTCCGCAACACTGTCAGCTTTCCCTTAACATTGCTACTTGGTGGATACTTAATTATTAGGTATGAATAAAAAAATCCAGAGATGCTGGCTGCTGTCGTCTCAGGGTGCTGTGCTTGCCAGAGTGGTGCCTTCCTGAACATGTTGAGGCCATAGCTACTTAAAATGATCTTAATGTTTTCTTATTTTTACTTGATAATTAAAAACTAGTATGATTGTAAATATTTTCAGAGGATGTAGCTATTTAAAAAGAAAATAAAAATCATCTTCCGTCCTGACATACATACTACCTTCTAGTGTGTAGTTTTTCTGTTTTGCTAAGCCTTTAAGTGTTCTTTAAGTCTGGGCTAAGGACCAGTCAAGTTAAGACCTGACCCTTTCAATCTGCGTTCATGGGAAGGTGATTTACTATCACATGTTTACAGTCACTGTAATTGCCTCCAAAAGGGCAGATCTGGGGGTTGTTGGAAGCTCCTGAACCTAACAAGACAGGTGTCTTGTAGGTGACAGTCTTGCTGGCCTGTGGAGTGAGGAATGGATGTCAGGTGGACTTCTATTACATGTGCTTACAGTACTACAGATGTAAAGTTACTGGGCCCTTTCTCTGCTCACCTGTCCAACAGTTAGCCAGGCTAGTCCCAGTCCAGATCTCATGATAGTACAGCTGAATTGAGGTAGGTACTCTCAAGCAGGACCTGAGCTATAGATTTGTGAAGGTGAAGAAAGAAGAGAGATGATCCCCTCTGTTCAAGCAGTTACCAGCAGGTGATGCTGGGCCAGTTCACAGGGCTACCAGGGATAAGGCAGCAGGACCAGGCAGGCCCAAATCTGAGGATTGCTCTGCCCCTATAGGTCCCTGTAGCCCACTGCTTTGGCTCCCTTGGGCTCTACAAGCGCAAGTTCTGTGTGGTCTGTCGCAAGAGCCTGGAGGTACCTGCGCTCCGCTGTGAAGGTACCATTGGGCCTGTGGTCCCCTTGGAACTGAGCTCACTGCTCAAGGGGCTTGGTCTCTGCTGCCCTGGATAGCTCAGCCCTCCTCTATACATGGTTTGTTAAGTGCATGGGTAGGAGGTTCAGGCTAATTTTGGGGGCTCCAACAGTAGGAGCCTACCAGGCAAGAAGCAATCAGTCTAAAAGAAGCTGATTCAGGATGTCAAGGGTTGGGGTTGGAGCCGGCCCAAGCCATGAGGTCAGTGAGGAGGGCAAGGGTATGGCAAGTGGCTCCTAACCTTGCCCACCCCCCAGTGTGTGAGCTGCACGTTCACCCCGACTGTGTGCCCTTCGCCTGCAGCGACTGTCGTCAGTGCCACCAGGATGGACAGCAGGATTATGTGAGTGTACAAGTACTGGGGTAGGTTTGGTAGGGGTTAGGCTGGCTGAGCTTCTGACTGCTCCCCCCATCCCCAGGACACATATCACCACCATTGGCGGGAGGGGAACCTGCCTTCTGGTGCACGATGTGAGGTCTGTAGGAAGATTTGTGGTTCCTCAGATGTGCTGGCTGGTGTACGCTGCGAGTGGTGTGGTGTGCAGGTGAGCATGGGAATGGGATGAATGGGGCCCTGGGTGTGGGACAAGAGAGACCTGAAACCATCAGGTAGGGGTGGGCTCCGTGACAGGGTGTATGATGAGGGAGAGGGAAAGCTCCTTTCTTTAAGTTGTCTACATCCTATTCTCTGGGTTGTGGAGTAGCCCCTCTGGTTTTGTGCACCGTCTAGATGGGTGTGTAGCAGGGTGGATGTGGAATTGGCCCGCTTTCTGCCCAGGATGCCAGACTTATACCTTTGTCCTACCAGGCCCACTCAGTGTGCTCCACAGCACTCACTCCTGAGTGTACATTTGGGCGTCTAAGCTCCATGGTACTGCCTCCTTCCTGTGTGCGCCTTTTGTCCCGAAACTTCAGCAAGATGCACTGCTTCCGTATCCCTGAGGCCATGACCCTGGAGCTTGGTGAGACAGAGAAGTGGGACCGGGATGTGCCCTGGCTGGGCCAGGTACTGAGTACCAGGGTTTTGTCTGTCCTGCAGGTGATGCGGATGGTGGCCTGGATGGAAGTGCTGCCACGGGTGTGGGCAGAGAGATGCCGACAGCTACAGAATCCAGTAAGTATCCCACTTAGCTGTCACTCTGTCCCGCCTAGTTCCAGGCCCCCAAGATTCTCAGCTGCTCCCCTCTGGCCTAGCCAAACAGACCCTGAAGATCTTTGATGGCAACGACTCTGTAAGGAGAAATCAGTTTCGCCTGGTTACAGTTTCCCGCCTGGCTCAGAATGAGGAGGTGATGGTAAGAGTGAGCCTATGCACAGAAGTATGGTACATACTGCCATACCTGGAGCCCCCCTGCTTACCTGGCCCCCTTCTCAGTTGGCTTCTCCATACCTGTCTCCTTCACCTGTTCCCTTAACCCAGTCCACTGTTCACCTGGCCCCACATACTTGGCTCTGCCCTCTACAGGAGGCAGCACTTCGGGCCTTCTATATCAACGAGGACCCTAAGGACTTCCAGCTGCAGGCATTGCCCCTAACCACACTCTCCGGCAATGCCCAGGCTCTGGGGAAGGCTGGGACCACTGAAGAAGAGGCTAGCAAAGGCCCTGGGCCCCGGGATTCCATGCCTGAGGCCTGGGTCATCAGGTCTCTGCCTCGTGCCCAGGAGATCCTGAAGATCTACCCTGCCTGGCTCAAGTAAGACTCAAAGCACAGGATCTGATGAGGGAGGATTAGGGTGAGGATCCAAAGCCCAAACTTTGAGCCTGTCCCCCACAGGGTGGGTGTGGCCTATGTGTCGATCCGTGTGAACTCACAGAGTACAGCAGGGTCTGTGGTTCAGGAAGTTCTCCCACTGCTTGGACGGCAGGTATGTACACTGACCATTCCCACCCAACTTTGGAGTCAGCTGCCCAATAGGCCAAGCTACTATTCCTCTGCATGTCCTGTGGTTATGGGAGTTCTGTTCTAGGCCTGATGTTTGGCCCATACTGTATAGGTTGAGGATCAGGAGAAATTCCAGCTGATTGAGGTGCTCATGAGCAGCAGACAAGGTAAGTGAGCTGCATTTTTCAGATCCTTTTATGTAACAGGCTTGGGCCTCCTGCTCTGGGAGGCACCAGGACATTAGGGCTAGACCACCTAGATTCACTTGCATCCCCACCTGCCCCAGAGACTGCGAAGGGCGGAACCCAGTGCTAACACGCCATATCCCTCTATCCTACAGTCCAAAGGACAGTGCTGATGGATGAGGACTCTCTGCTAGACCGACTCTGGGACATCCGACAGGTCAGTGGGTGTAGACAGTACTTCCAGGGGACTGCCAGCCCTTAGCCATGGCCTCCAGAAGAATGCCACTGAGGCTGTCCACCCACCTGCCACTTGCAGAGGGGCATTTCTTCTCAGACACCAGGTCCTCCCCAGTCACCAGCTGACATCCCTGGCTGGCAGTACACTCTATAACATGTCACCGATTTCGACCTGGGAGGCCCTGAGTCTCAAGAATATCCAAGTTAGTTCCCTCAAGAGCTAAGGGGGTGATGGAGAAGCGTTGTGGGCACTGCTGCCCAGCCTTCCCCATTCCTGTTCTTCCTACAGACATCTGTGCGCCAGGTGAGCCAGACGCGGTTCTACGTGGCTGAGAGCAGGGCCATGACCCCACATGTCTCCCTGTTTGTGGGTGGCCTGCCACCTGGCTTGTCCTCCCAGGATTACAGCAACCTGCTGCATGAGGCCATGGCCACCAAAGGTGTGACCTTGGGCTATTCAGGGCTCTGGCTGGGAGAGGGTCCTGACTGGGCAGTGGGGCTATGGTGCTAAACCTAAGTTCTTTTGCCTTCTCATGCACCATCTGAAGCCCTTGCTCAGTTCCCACCCTAGGCCAGTCAATATGGCTCTTATGGAGAGGCTTCTGGTTTCCCCCTCTTGTTTCTTATTTAGTCTATGCTTCTTATGGGGGGGTCCCTGTACATTCAGGAGTCAAGGACTTTGTTTGGGAATAGGATATGGGTAATTCCCAGGGGGCTGACCCCAAAGGATGGGTCAAGGCTGCTTGGGTGGGCTGTGCTCTGTATACAGATAGATGTCCTTAGAAGGGAGGCTGGCCCTAGATTGGGAGGTCAGGTCCAGGTCTCAATATGCCACTCTGACTGCAAACTGTCTATGCAGCTGCTGTGGTGTCTGTGAGTCACGTCTACTCCTTACAAGGTGAGCTGATGTCTGGTGGATGTTCTTGGAGCAGGGTAGAAAAGCCTGGCCTTTACTCCCTTCTCTAGATGCCTAAAATCATCCCTTGGGTTTTTTTCTGGTTTACATATGTTGCTTTTGTTACAATGTGGCTGAGATTAGCTGTTTCCCCAATTCTGTCACCTTTATGGGCCGTCATATTTCACTGGGAAAGGAAGGTTTCAGATGCACTGCCTTCCTTCTTGGTAGATGACCCCAGGGCACTCAGAGACCATGCAAAGCTCATGGTACTAGATTTGGGCTGTGCCCAAATGTATGGTTGGTCAGGGAGATGAACCTCTTTGCTGGATTCTAAATTCAGTCTGCCCTCTGTGGGAGTACTTTGCTGGAAGAGTGGCCCCTCGCTGTGGATGCGACCTATAGTCAGCTGGCATGAGCCGGCTGTGGTCAGAGCTTGGGCTGAGACTGGTAGCTGAGACTCTGCCTAGGTGCCTGGTTGGCATGGTACACAGGAGAGATTTTGTGGGTGTGACATCTCGGGGGTGGATTTCATAAGACAGACCCTGCCCTGAGTACCATTTGGGTAGGATGCACAATATACCCTTCCCTGGGCACCTGGGGGCAGGATACACAGGACTCCTCACTGAGTACCTTGTGGATGGGATGCATGGGACACCCACCCTGAGCATTGGCCCACCTGTGGCAGGTGCAGTAATTCTGGATGTCACCTGCTTCGCGGAGGCTGAGCGGCTATACATGCTGGCCAGGGACACAACAGTGCATGGTCGGCCCCTGACTGCACTAGTGCTTCCAGATGTGCTGGTAAGTGCTTAGGACTCTGATACCAGCTTAATGACCCAAGACCATGTCCTCATTGCCAGTTGGCTGGTATGTGCCACTTTGGCTTACCTTATAACAGCCAAAAAGGGACAAGGTTGGCCAATTTACATTGGAGGGTCAGAGGTCAGAGTCAGTGCTCGTCCATGGTTTCTGAACAAGTGAGGCATAATGCTTAGGACCAAAGCTGATAGACTGGAGAAATGGCTCAGAGGTTAAGAGCACTGGCTGTTCTTCCAGAGGTCCCGAGTTCAAGTTCCCAGCAACCACATGGTGGCTCACATGGCTCACCACCTATGAGATCTGGTGCTCTCTTCTGGTGTGCAAGCATACATGCAGGCAGAACACTATAAACATAATCAGGACACAGCTCCACCCCCACTTAAGGCCAGGTTGTGTTGTGACCATGTGCCTACATCCTGCCAAGCCCCGTCCTTTAGAGTTTGATGCTGGCTCCAACCCAGGTGGCCAATAGGTGGAGCTTCCCATCTTCAGATACCACTCTTAGGATCTGTCAATCAATAGCTGGGAAGAGATAAACTCAGAGGGCAGAGGGTTTGCATATGTGGAGTGCCAGAAGGATTTATGCCTGTGCCCCACAAAGTACCTGCAGGTGTCCATGGCCTGCTTGTATCTTGAGTTCTGATCCTTACTTCAGACTCAAGTTTAAGAGGAACAGAATTCAAGTGGTATGAGCTCAGGCGGTGCCTACCAGTCCCTCCTGCCCCTGCCTACTGGTTCTGCCCTGGAAGTAGCTGTTATCAATGCCCAAGGATATAGGGTCCCCTGTATGTTTACCCAGGCACTGTTCTAACTAGCTCTGTGGCAGTTAAGCATGAAGCCATACTCAAGTTTCCTGTCAGCTGCCTGCCCTGCAGCAAGTAAGAGTCGAGTTCAGGCACCCATCTCAGTGTGTCCTTGTCCATCCTGTGTCTGTACCTGCCTTGTATGTCTCCTGTTATCCAACACCAGTGTAGGGACCTGAACCAGCCTACTGTGTCTAGGACTATCTCTTGGCATTATGTATGGGAAAAATGATTTTGTCCCCATGACCAGCAAGAGATGTGTGGTTACTCCTGTAAATTGAGTCCTTTGGCTGCCATGTGGCAAATGGGATTTGGAAGCTGTTGACTTCCAAAGGCTACGGTGGTAGCTTTGCAAGAGCCAGGCCTCACTCCAGCTGGCTGGTCGTAACAAGTAGGATCTATGGATTTCCAACATGGGCCTGTGGCTTCATGGCTAGCAGGGTAGGAATGGTCCCTTGACATATGTCATAATATGTCCCTGGAATTTATGCTTAGAGCTCCAAGCAGCCATGGTGGTGCTCTCAAGGGAAAAGATATTCTGAGTTGGAGATAAGTACGTGGTCTGCTTGCCTCAGGAAGGTCTGGCTATGGCTTAGTATGCTTGGAATCTGAGGCTGGACATTGTTTAGCAATTCCTATGTGGGACCTTGACCGCAACATAATTCAGTCTCCCACTTCTCAGCACACAAAGCTGCCTCCTGACTGCTGCCCCCTCCTCGTGTTTGTGAACCCAAAGAGTGGGGGCCTCAAAGGCAGAGAGCTGCTCTACAGTTTCCGGAAGCTGCTGAATCCACACCAGGTCTTTGAGCTGACCAACGGGGGCCCTCTTCCTGGGTGAGTCTGGAGTTTTCTGGCTTGTGGAAAGAGCAACCCCCACCTGTCTCTAGCTAGTAGGAACTCCAAATGGCACTGCTGGACTCATTAAATCCTCTGTGTGGCCAGAGATGGACATCTGAAAAGGAAAGGGCTGCCCAGGACAAGAATGAGTGGCCAGGTCCTGGCCTGGGCAGCCAGGAGGTAGTGGCAGAACACTGTCTCCCACACAGGTTCCACCTTTTCTCTCAGGTGCCCTGTTTTCGGGTACTGGTGTGTGGTGGAGATGGCACCGTGGGCTGGGTGCTCGCTGCCCTGGAAGAGACAAGGCGCCATCTGGCCTGCCCAGAGCCATCTGTGGCCATCCTGCCCCTGGGTACAGGTGGGCTTAGCCATCAACTTGAAAGATGGGATTTCAGGGCTGCCCCTACTATGGGTTTTGCTAGAGATTTATGGTGGTATATGGATTATGCTGCCTTTCCTGTTTCCTAGGGAATGACCTTGGCCGGGTCCTCCGTTGGGGGGCAGGCTATAGTGGTGAGGACCCATTCTCTGTGCTGGTGTCTGTGGATGAGGCTGATGCTGTGCTCATGGATCGCTGGACAATCCTGCTGGATGCTCATGAGACTGATAGTACAGAGAACAGTGTGGTAGACACGGAGCCACCCAAGGTACCAGTGTCACACCTGCTAGGATCTTACATTTGACTCCCCCTTTACTGATGTTCATCTTTCCTCCTGAGGCAGAGCAGGAGCTTGCTGACTCAAGCCTGTGGGGTTGTGGGGGTTTGCCTTCTCTGGGGGATGTTGTGGCATTTAAGCAGAGAGTTTATTAGGAAAGGGCATTGGTGACAACAGTTAGGGATGGCTGTCACAATTTGGGACACTTGGGAGTGGCTGGCCAGCATCCTGGTTATTATGCCCTGTCTCCAGATTGTTCAGATGAGTAACTACTGTGGCATTGGTATCGATGCGGAGCTCAGCCTAGATTTCCACCAGGCACGTGAGGAGGAGCCTGGCAAATTCACAAGCAGGTACTAGTAGGGCAGAACTGGGGGACCAGGTCACTCACGGCAGCCAGCAGCCTTTACCTGGTAATGCAGGATGTTTGCCTCCCGTGGCAGGTTCCACAACAAGGGTGTATATGTGCGGGTCGGGCTGCAGAAGATCAGCCACTCTCGAAGTCTACACAAGGAGATCCGGCTGCAGGTGGAACAGCAGGAAGTGGAGCTACCCAGCATTGAGGGTCTCATCTTTATCAACATCCCCAGGTGCTGGGGCTGGGCTCTCAGAGACTGCAGTTTGGGCCAGGCGCTAGGTCTGTGTCTGGTCCATGCTTAACTTTGTATTTTCATCTTTTGGGGGCAGCTGGGGCTCAGGGGCTGACCTGTGGGGCTCTGACAACGACTCCAGGTTTGAGAAGCCACGCATCGACGACGGGCTGTTGGAGGTGGTGGGTGTAACAGGTGTCATGCACATGGTGAGCACTCACTGGCAGGCTGGTGGGCAGATCCTGTGGTACCCCTTGGGCCCCACTAGCTAGCTCAGCTTTTGTCTTGCCCAGGGCCAAGTCCAGGGTGGGCTGCGCTCTGGAATCCGCATTGCCCAGGGCTCCTACTTCCGTGTTACACTCCTAAAGGCTACTCCAGTACAAGTGGATGGTGAGCCCTGGGTTCAGGCCCCAGGGCACATGATCATCTCCGCTACTGCCCCTAAGGTATGTTGGCAAGGCTGAGAGCAGAGGTAAGATGGGTCAGGGTTAGGGCCACTGTAGCCTGATGCGGTACAGTAGCTAAGGCCAGGTGGGTCTAAGCTTTGGCCTTCTCAGACTCCAGGTGTCATGAGGCCCTGGAGAACGCAGCCAGCTCTTTTGTGGAATGGAGCCAAGAAGTATTCACTGGCCCAGAGGTCCCAGAGCTATCACTTGTAATGTCACTCTGGCCCTCTGACCCTCCATCCCTGCCTTGGAACAGGTCCACATGCTGAGGAAGGCCAAGCAGAAGCCCAGGAAGGCTGGCAACATCAGGGAAACCCGAGTGGACACCTTGCCTGCTCCTGAGAGCAATCCTTAATAGAGGAGCCAAGATGAAGGGTCTCAACTACCCAGCCTTTCTCATCTTTGGTTCTGTTCCAAGTCACACATTGGCTGGCCAACAGATGGACTTAGCTATACCACTGACCATAACATCTTCATGGGTCTTGGGATGTTACCATACCTCATCCTTATCCAATGTCATGTGCAAACCTAGGCGTGGGTAGGTATTGGCCACTGCTCTTTCTGCCACAGTACTGGTCTATATAACATGGGCATGAGGCTCTGGCTAGTCTGTCTTTCTGCACACGACTGGTCCTTATAGGATCAGTGAAGCTGGTCCTGTTAGTCACACTTCTTCCTTTAAAACCTCTCTTAGAGCCCGTTGAGCCCAACACTTCTGGATGCGGGCCATCCAGGTGGGCCTTCTGATCTTATTTTGTGTTCTTTCAAAGCAGCTAGCCCTGTTAGGCCCTGTCCTAGCACATACAGAATGCTGCTTGTTCCTCCTGACCCCATTGGTTGGGTGTGGTATCCTCAAGTCCTCTGGGCTCATCTCTAGACAGCAGTTTGGGCTGAAGATATGAGTTGCAAGGTCTCATCCAGCTGGTGGCCCTGAGCTGAAAAGCTATACCTAGGGAGGGGAGGCTAGTCAAGTTCAGGTGTCACCCATGTGTCACATCTGGAGTGTGTGCCAGGGCCTGAGTGTCCCTCCTTGGCCCTCATGTGGGCACCTAGTGCCAAGAAGGGATCAGAACAGGGCCAGGTGGAACCTGGTTGAGGAATGTATAAATAATATCTGTTGTTGTGGAGTGGCTAAAGCTCCCTTAGACTCAACTTATAGCACTTTATATACATGCTGTTTGCCAGCCTGCAGCCCTTCCTTGTAGAA
The DNA here is from genome assembly GCA_001685095.1 of Ellobius talpinus. Classification (NCBI taxonomy): domain Eukaryota; kingdom Metazoa; phylum Chordata; class Mammalia; order Rodentia; family Cricetidae; genus Ellobius; species Ellobius talpinus. The sequence goes on from LOJH01007572.1 coordinate 14,638, forward strand.
GTAGAGCTGCTACTCTGGCTTCTACCAACCAAGGTAGCTCTGATGGCCAGACCTTTCTGGGGGCATCAGGCTCACAGAATGAGACAAAGCTGTCTCTTCCATGCACCCAAGAATTCGATTGTCACACCTCAGACCCTAGAGGAGTATACCCCAGAATGAGCTGTCTAGCTAAGCCTGGTGGTGTATGTCTGTAATTCATTTCTTGGGGACTAAAGCAAGAGAATAGCCCGCTCAAGAACTGACTGGGCTGTAGAATTAAAACCCCTCCCAAAAAGTAAAAAGATGGGGGAAATGGGGGCCAAAGATGTCAGTGGGCCAGCCCTAGATGGGGAAGGACCTATGTGGGAAGTAGCCTGTGATGCTTACCCCCACAGGCAAGTAAATAGGTCTAGATCCTGGGCTTGTGCCACTCTCAGAAGTGGCCATGGTATGGAACGGGATTTACCTCGCTGGCAGCTTCATAGGCCCACTGTGCCATACCCTCACCTGCTTTTGCCAAAAGTGCATACAAGTGCATCAGATAGCCATTTGTGTTCTCAGTATAGATGTTCCTGTTTACATCATTTTCCACGTTCGAAAGAAATTGTGATGTAATTTTTCACTTTTATTTCAATCTATAGGAATTGTTTGTAAATTAAGGTCAGTGTAGCATGTCCTCTGTATTAGGTGAGACTGTCACTTTGTGGAGTGTGTCCTGTCTCTGTGTGTAATTTATCACTACCTGAATGTGATCTAACTTATATCTGGGCCAAATACATTGTGGGCTTTGCTGTCCTGTAGCTGCCTCTTGTCTTTAACAACTGGTATGGGAATGGGCAGAGAAACTGTCAGTCCCACCAGGGAAGCTCTGCACTCGTGAGGACGTAAGCCAGACAGCAACTTCTCAGCCTGACTTAGCACAGACTCAACTGCCTGAAGGTTCTGAGCATAAGGATGGCTTGTGTGGCCACACGCAGGACATAGCAAGTAAAAGGGATGGTCCTCTGATCTTGGCTGGGTGCTACTGCCTCAGACAAGACCTCAGTGACAACCCCAAGCAGCTTATTCAGGTTAGTCAGAAGGTAACTTACCGTGGCAGTGTTGGGAAAGGGAGGAAAGAGGAAAGTAAATGGGTAAAAGCAATAAAATTAGTTCCCATGAAACTCCTTACTGCAAAATGTGAACAATGTTCATAATCTTGAAATAGATCTTGATATTTCACAATGTACACAATACTCAAGCCAATAAAACCACAGCCCCAAGGTCCCAAACTTCTACTGAGCCATCTTCATAGAACCCCTTACAGTACGCCTGGAATGGGCAGATGTAGCTTCCTTGGCATTAGCAGGGGGCAGGCAAGAGCTGAGACTGTGCCTCAGGTTCACCCTGGCCTGATTGAGGGTGCTCTGGCCGGAGGTCCCACAGGACTTGAAGGCCTACCAGGGCAAGGCGCACAAGGAGACGGAGCAGTAGGAAGGCAAAGGGCACTGCAATCTGCATGAGGTGGAAGATGGCTGTGCTGAACCGGCTCAGCAGGCAGGTGGCAGCAAAGGCCAACAGGCTGGCACAGGGGTACAGTGCAAGCTTGGCAAACATGAAAGCATGCTCCTGCCCACCAAATCGCACAGCTGGCTGCAGTGTTTCTGTCTGATGCAGCAGGGCTGCAGTCCAGATGGCAAACTGGAAGATACTGGCAAAGAAGATGATGGCGCAGCTGACACGCACACGCTCAAGTTCATCATGGGGTTGTCGGGCAAAAGCTGAGGTCTGCTGGTAGGCCAGAGGGAGGCCACCCACAAAGGCCAGTGACAGTATGTTGAGTAACCCCATGGTCTGTGTAGCCTTCCGGACATGCAGGAAGAGTGAATGATGGGCAAACCAGAGCAGACCCACTGTGGCGAAGGAGCCAAAGTATGCCAGGAATTGTGGCCCATATGCACCCAGGGCAGTCACAAGGCTGCCACTGAATTTCTCTTGGACATCCTTGGGATCCGGAACGTTGTCCTCACTGGGAAGTATGAACAGATGGCATTTGTAATAGCCTCCCAAAGATGGCCGGACCCCCGGAATAGACAAAGCAACATAAGTGAATTTGAGATTAATGACGTGTGATCTTTAGTACACAAATGTTCCCTATGTGCTACTTACATATATTTAGCATACTAATCAGTTACCACTCCTCTTCACTCAAAATGCAAATTTAACCAGTCCTGTATATTCTCTGCCAACTGGTGGCCCTATCTGACAGCCAGGAATTGACAGATAGTTCTGGTTCATTGGCTAAGGACAGCCTTCTGAGGGTAGGGTGCCTATAAAAGACAGCCTCCACAGCTATCCTGGACCATGCAGCTTGTATTGAAGCATAGAGTCTAGCGATAGGAACCCATCACCTGGACGTGTACGACAGGATGCCCAAGTACCCACTGCTTTCTCCAAATTAGCCAGAAGGAGGGATGTAAGTGAGGGCAAAAGAGAAGAGCCTGAGGGCTGTCAAATGAGGTAAGACTCCAGGCAGGAGGTGGCAGCCTTCTATTGGCTACAATTTCCTGCCCTAACATGGCCTCTTAGCTGTGAGTCCTTCAGCCCTGGCAATGGAAGCAAAAGGAGATTGTTCTGGAATATTCTTTAAATCTAAGGCCTGAGGATATCAGGTACTAATGAATATTTACTTCTAGCTAATAAGAATTCACAAATTATAATAGGAAAACCTACTCAAAAGTATCAGGAGAATCATAGTGTCAGATGCAGAATCTAAAACCAGAGTTGTAACATGTTTAATAAAATAAGAATGTAATGGAATATGACTGAGGAACCATAGACTAGATGAGGTCAAGGGGCATAAAAAAAAGGGGGTGGGTGGGATGGGAGAGACACTTGGGAATAAAAGTGAGCACCCAAACTAGAGCTCTAACAGTACTATATCAGAGCCAGGTCAGACAGAAGCCATAGTGGTATGGAAGAGGAGAAGGTCTGAGGGAGCTGCCTGCATACTCCTGGGATAGAGAGCACAAGGTCAGTCTCTCCCTAGCACCTGTGCTTTCAGGTCGAGGGGGAAGACGGCGCCTACATAAATCTGCAGGTACTCACAAGACACTGAAAGACATATTACCACCTGGAAGATGGGCCAAAGTAGCAGAGTTGGGGTCCTTACCAGATGTCCAGGATGAGGAGTGTGGCCACGATGGCATAGACACCGTCACTGAAAGCTTCCACCCGCTCTTTGCTGAGAGGTGCGTGCAGATCAATACTGAAGGGCTCCACACTGTGAGTTGGAGATTCCCTGTGGCCTGTGACATGCCAAGGGAAGGAAATAGCCTAGGTGGGGGACTGTCAGACCACTGTGGCTATCACTGCCCTCTTCTCCAAGGGGACAGGAATATACAGGCCAGGAGGTGAAATGATGCAGAGATGTTTAAGGGGCAAGAAGCAGCCAGGGCCCAGCAAACGCACCACCAGAGCAAGGCTCAGCCCAGAAGGGCCATCACATACTGATGCCTTATTCCCAATCAGTGGTTCTTGGAAGTAGCCAGGAGAACTTTCCAACATGCTTACTGTGCATGGTCACCTACCCGTGAGCTTGTCTTTGCACCAGGTAGTAGCCTTGCTGATATGAGGGAGGAAGATGACAGTCACCATCAGCACATATGACTACAGAAAGAAAGAAAACAGGTCAAAGTGTTTCCCTGGGAATCTGAACTGCTCACACCTGAAGTCTGGTTCCATTCTTCTGCCACAGATGGAGGGACAGCAGGAGCAACAAAGGAAAATCCAGAGAACTGTCCTTTATGGAAACGAATTGTGTATAAAGGCTTAATCCCAAAAGGAAGGACTATCATAAATAAGAAATGCATACCAGTCGTGTACTTTCTGAGAATTTAGTATCCAGAATACATAAAGAATGGAAACAGCTCAACAACAGAAGGTATGGGATTCCAACTAAGAAATTAAAGGGAATGGGCTTGAAAAGACACTTTACCTGTGACCTCTTCAGTCAAGGGCTGCTTGGCTAGATGCTTCCTATATACGGTTCTGTTGTAGTTTAAAAGTCTCTGGGCTCCCTGGCTCCTACCCACTCAGATGGAACCTTATCCCCTCACAAGAAGATGGCCTGCCAAGGTCTTGAAATGCTTACCAAAATTCATTAATTTTTACTTATTTAATTTTAACTACATTTAATTATTTTTTGTTTGTATGCATGTGTGAAGGTGCTCATGTCTATTACCAAACATTAAAATAACTAGTATTTGTTATTTTCCACAATTCTTAGGATACTTTGGTTTAAAATTCAATGTACTTTCATAGTACTTAAGTGGACCCTGTTCAAGTCAGCTTCTACAGCATTGCCTGTTTTTTCTCCTGTTGACTGTCTTTGATGTTTTTCAGCTGTGCCAAGACTTCCTCTGAGATTCTCAGTGCTCACCAAGGGGAAGAAGAAGAGAGAAAAGATAGCTGCAACAAAACACAGAGCTGGGCCACGGAGGACTAGGCGCAGGATGTGCCGTCGGGACTGGGCCCTGTATGCAGACTGCTGGATCTGTGGACTCAGCAGGTGTGGGAAGTGGAAAGCATACCCCACAATCAGTGCCTGTAGTCAAAACAAAACAAACAAAACAGGCTAGAGGGCACCATCAGCAGGTAGAGGAAGTACCAGTTAACCCTTGAGCCAACACATTTTTAGGGGTTAGGAGCAAGAGTGTCCCTCCTTGATAGCCTCCTACCCTGGGAAGTTCTGAGAGGCTGGGGTCAAGAAGGTAGAAACTTTCATCCTATTCTGAGACTGTGAGGCCCTGGGTATGCCACATCCCAGGTGCAATTATGGGTAAGACCCCTACTTGAGATATAGATCAGGATGTTGGCACCTGACCTGCACACCCCACAGCAAACACACATCATATCCCGTGTCCTTACCTGCACAGATCCAATGGCAATCACACACATGCAGAACAGGAAGATGCCCAGGGGCACATCAGGAAACGTCACCATTAGAGAAAACTGTCAAAAGAACCCCCACAAGCCCCCAAAAGGCTATCAGAGCTAGGTTCTGAAGTGATGTATAATGAGCTTCCCCTCAGTCTGCTGCACTGAGAGGAAAACTGTCCAAGAATGAGGACGAGAGTATGGGGCTGGGCATGGGTCTATTCAGCTTTGCAACCCACTGTTTCAGGCTTTGAAGCCAGTATCACTAACCTCATGTAAAATCCTTCAGGTCTGAATTATCTACGTTATAGTTTTGTATAGCTATAATGCCTATATTAGAATTTTAAATGCTTGTCGAGATTATGGAGAGATTTAGATTATGGTGGGAGGAAGGGGCATCAGGGACATTCTCAGTGGCCTCTGCCTCGAGCAGTCCTAAATTCCTTCCTCTTTATTCAGCCCCAATCACTAGTTTCCTGGAACTCTCTTTGTAATTTGTATTTTCCTCTCCCCCCCCCCTTTGGTTTTTTGAGACTGGGTTTCTCTGTAGCTTTGAAGCCTGTCCCGGAACTAGCTCTTGTAGCCCAGGCTGGCCTCGAACTCAAAGAGATCCGCCTGCCTCTGCCTCCCGAGTACTGGGGTTAAAAGCATGTGCTACCACCACCTGGCTTGAACCTGCACTTCTAAGGACTGCCACACACGGATGTGCTCAGTGAGGTGTGCAGGGAGAAGATCTTTTTACTCACTGTGTAGGGTAGAAGGGTGATGGTCATCATGCAGGCCTGTAGTGAAAGGAAAGGAGAGAGGTCACAGTCACCAGAAAGCCTAGAGAGTAAGGGACACTCCAGGAAGGCAGCAATACATCTACAGGAATTGTGGCACTAGACCCAAGAAGCCTGTGCCTCTGTCCTGGACAGACTGACCCCACGGGCTATCTGAGGAACTTCCAGGAATGGACAGAATCCAGGTTGTGGGGACCCATACCTTTCCTATCTTTCAAGAGGGCTAAATCATACCTAAACTCATTTTTCAAAACAACAATAACTTACCAGGTTAAGCAAGGCAAGTGTATCATCTATTTTCCCAACAACCTGGAACAATCTAAAGTTAGGAAAAAGAGAAGATGGGCCATCATTCAAATATGGCTCCGATAATATTAAAATTAAAATGCACCTCCCACAGTATTTTCTAGCTAAAGCGTCACTAAAGACGTCACTTTTGATCAAATTTAAGATACTACCTAGTGGGACTGATGAGAAGACTAGGTTGCTATTAAGGTTACTATTAATCCTGAGAACTTGAGTTTGATCCCTGGACCCATATGGCAGGAGGAGAGAACCAAATCCTAGAAGCTATCCTCTGATTTTGGCACACACACAAAATAAAATTTAACTTTTTTTTTTGGTTTTTCAAGACAGGGTGTCTTTGTGGCTTTGGAGACTTTCCTGGAACTATCTCTTGTAGTCCAGGCTGGCCTGGAACTCACAGAGACCTACCTGCCTCTGCCTCCCGAGTGCTGGGATTAAAGGCATGCACCACCACCACCCAGCTAAAATTTAACTTTTAAAAAACGTAAATACTACCTAGTGTATCAAAGTCAGAAAATTCAAAGAAAACATAGCTTATGCAGGGAAGCATGTATCTTTTCCATACATTCTTCCCATTATTTTGCGGGAATAGTTTATAGAAATCACCTCTACAATTTGTAGCTCTTAGGGACAGTCTTTTCAGAGAAAGCCTTGAAGACGACTTCTGCACAAAGGTAGGGCAGGACTAGCAGGGTGGCTGTGAGCTACCTGTCCTGTGAGTTTTGTCCAGCCACACTTACTGGGAATCAGGCTCTGGGGATGTGAAGCTAGAGCTCTATTGTACACTTGTGTTTTTATTCATTATGCCTAAAATCCATTTTGAAGAAAGGAAATATTCCTTTCTTGTTTTCCCCTCAAAGATTTCATACACTGCACCAGCTGGAAGTTGGTATTTAACAGAGAATTGTTTTCTATGGAGATACTACAATGTAAATAGAAAACAAAACGGAGCACCATCCTTCATGGAAACATGAGCACAGATTGACAAGAATCATGAAGCTTCCTCCAATGCCTGGGCCCTACAATAGGGTTGCTCCCAATAGTCTTTGACTGTGGCTCAGGATGCCACCCATCCAACTCTGAGCACGTCCTTCTCTTGGACTGGACTCAGCTGAACTGGCATCCTCACTCTAGAAGCTACCTCTAGCTCACGTCAGTGGCACAGGCTCATTTGGGCTGAAGTCTTAATAAGCCAAATAGAAGGGGCTGCAATCCCAGAGATGACCATTCTGCTACCTGCTTGCTGTTACTAAGACCATGCGTATAAGTGAGTACCCAAAGCAAAGCAGGATGCAAAATAGATCTATGAAGTTCCTCAAAGGCTCCCTGGGCCTCAGAACCCTGCTGTTCATGTTTTTCACAGTGAGTGTGGCCCCTAATGAATGAATCATGAAGCAGGTATAGGGAAGGTTGGCTAAAGTCACCCACCAGGCTATGAGCCTCCTGGACATTCTATAAACAAGGGAGACAAAAAGATAAAGCCTGCCCAATTCTTCAAACAGGAAGGCACCTATCAGCATCATCTTGCCAAGGACAAGTATATAACATGAAACATTTTTCTGTACTTTTCAATGTACTTTTAAAGAGCAGTGAGCTGGATGCATGCCTTTAATTCCAGCATTTAGGAGGCAGAGGCAGGCTGGTCTACTACAGTTTCTTTCTCTCTCCTCCATCTGTCTCTGTCTCTCTCTCTAACACACACACACAGAGCGGTGAAATCTTTACTAGGATCTGGATTTTTCTGCACACTAAACATTCTCTGAAGAATATTTCCTTTGAACATGCTGATCTACAACCAGGAATGCAACACCTACATGCCCAGCTCTGCCTAAGGAAGCTTCCTGTTCCTCCTTTGCCTACCCTGAGTAACTCATGACAATGAAGACCTTGTATTTAAGGTCTGACTCCCTACCTGGTATGTGCTGCCCACGCCACAGTTACAATTAGAAATGTCATCAGGTAGACAGCAATCCTAGTTGCTAGAAGTTTCTGTATACTTTTGTCAAATTGCTGTATGAAAAGAACGCTGCTATTAGAACAAAGTAACATATGTGACCCAACAGTGGTCATTGCAACAAGACTTACATTAATGCAGAGTGAGACACTTAGGAAGGTCCCCAGCCTCATAGTGCACACAGTCTATGTCTGCTCCCAGTCTAATCTCACATCTGCCAACACTTATCCCACATCCACCCTCAAAAGTGTCTTTTACAGGCAGTTCTAAGGCAATAGATTCCTGGGTGTCACAGTCTGATACCATCACCTCAAGTGGAAAAAAGTCCTGGCTGTCAGCAGGCTTGTCGTCAGGGAGAGTCTAAGTACCCAACAGTCACAGCATAAGGGATACAAAGGACAAAAGGCATCCAGTCCTTTTAGAAGGTAATTAATTGCCTTCTAAAGTGTTCTCTTTGGGGTTTAAATTCCAACATGTGAATTCTGGAGAGACATAAATGTCTAAGCTATAGCAAGGTTAGATCTAGCATAGTCATGGGCAGGACACCTTTAAAAGTCCCCAATGAGATTACAAGCAGAATGGGTCTGCCATAGATACCACTCAAGGGGTTGTGGCTCGAACAGAGACCACTGTACTGAAAAGAAACCTCAATTTCCAAAGGCAAGAATACTTACCTCAGAAATCATGAGAAGGAAGCTTTATATTTTTAAACATACTCAAAGAAATCAATTGGTTTATTGGCTTCGTTAGTTCTTGTGCAAGTATCGCTTTGGATCATGACTTGAAATTTCATTTCAGAATCATCCTATCAAATGCTCTCACAAACATTCGTTTGTATGTTTTTGTCTCAAGCAAGTGTTCCACCACTGAGCTATACCCTCAAGTATCTTTCCACTTTTGGGTTGTTTTTGTTTGTTTGTTTGTTGAGACTGGGTTTCTCTGTGTTAACAGTCCTGGATGTCCTTGAACTCACTTTGTACACCAAGTTGGTCTCCAACTCACAGAGATTCACCTGCCTCTGTGAGTACTAGGATTAAAGGTGTGCCCAGCTTTTTGTTTGTATTTGAGGCAGGGTCTCTCTATATAGCCCTGGCTGTTCTAGAACTCACTATGGAGACCAGACTGACCTCGAATTCACAGAAATCCACCTGTCTCTGCCTCCCAAGTGCTAGGGATTAAAAGTGCACACTCCCACACCTGACCTCTTTTTATTCTGAGACAGGGTCTAAGTTGCCTAGACTGGCATTGAACTTGGAAACCTTTCTGTCTCAACCTCCAGAGCAGATATTGATCATAGGCAATTTGCCACCAGGCCTAGAAGTTAAGTCTTCTTTTTAAAAAATTGGACAGAAGCCAGGCATAGTGCCATATACCTTCATTTTAGCACTCAGGATGCAGAGGCAGGTGGATCTTCTCTGTGAGTTTGAGGTCAGCCTGGTCTACAAAGCAAGTTCCAATACAGCCACAAGTGCTACACAGAGAAAACTTGTCTAAAAAAAAAACCAAATCAAACCAAAAGAAAAGTCAGATAAGTATCTTCGGATCTCTACACACATGCTGTGGGATATATGTGCCTGCACTATCCCATGCACATTATACTCTTGCAGTAATACATTTTCAGGTGGGGGTGGTGCAGCCTTTAATCCCTGTACTCAGAGGCAAAGGCAGATGGATCTCTAGGAGTTCGAGGCCAGCCTGGTCTACAGAGCAAGTTTCAGGACAGCCAAGGCTATCCAGAGAAACCCTGTCTTGAAAAACAGTAACAAAAAACAAATGAAATTTTAAAATTTCAGTACCAGGGATTAAAACTACCACCTCATTCATGCAGGCTAGGCAAACACTCTACCACTAAGCTGTATCTGTTCACTATGCTTTTTAATTTTATTTAGGTTTTTTTTTGAGACAGGTTCTCACTATGTAGTCCTGACTAGCCTGGAGCTTGCTATGTAGACCAACCACTAGCAGGCATTTTCTCATCAGAACAGCTTTAAGCACAGTACAAGTGCGGTCTGATGCTCAAGTCTCTAAAGTTTAATTTTCATCGTAACACCACACTAGTGTTGTAACTACAGTTCAAAAGAAAAACCTCAGTAGTTCTGGGGCCTCCCCAAAGATCTATCTCAGCTTGCAGGTATAGCTAGAATCACACCTCATTGTTGTGGGACAGTGAGGTAGTGCTGCAACCTGTCTCTTGAGGCTTGTGTGGTGCCATGCCAATCACAAGGATGAAACCAAGGAAGACACCTCAGTGCTATCCAAGTCTCAAAGTTCACTGAAGAGATACATGTTGTTGACTCCGGTAAAAAAATAAAAATAAAAATCCCATAAAGTTGGCTATAAATGGAATGCTTTTTAAAAAGCTCTTTGCTACCCCCACAGGCTAGTTTGGTGAGGCAGACATGCTATAACTAACTATCTGTCCACCTGGTTAGAAGTCTCCTCTGTAGGAGCCTGCGCTTAAGCCCCAACTCTAAGTACGTATCCTCCCAGGAAGAAACACAGGTGTCCTGCCCTCTCAATAAATACCCTGCCTTGGGCTCTGCTGCCTGCAGATTGGGGGTTGGCTCCCCAAGTCCAGGTTGGGTTTTCTTATTGGCCCACTGTACAAACCAGTCTGCTCCTGTTACCTGTTCTGGTGAGATCTCTGTGTGGGTCACAGGCAGGATCTAAAGGAACAAAGACAAAAATAACGAAAAGATGCTTCTTGGGCTGTGGATACTCAGAGGCAGAGGTATGTGAGCTCTTGACTACTGCTGAACAGCCCCAACTTCATGAAAGGCGTGGGTATCTGAGGCTGCTGCAGAAACCAGGGGTGGATTTGAGGTGGGCCCAGCACTGACCATGACAGTGGCAATGATGGAGAGCAGTGCATCACTGAAGCCCAGCATGCGGTGGGAGCTCTGGGGCCCCTCCTCGTCTCTCCGGTGTAGGGATGAGTCTCCCTCGGAATCCACCGTCTGCTCCTGGGTCTGAGGCCTGGACATGGTGGGGCCACCGAGTTGTCACAGAAGCCTGGGAAGAAGTGTAGCTCTTATCAGTGGGATATCCCAGGTGGCCAACCCTGTGTACTTCAGCCATTTCAATGTAGAAACAAGGGTTAGGTATAGAGACAAAGAAAGAGACACTTCACAAGGTAGCCCCTTCAGATTCCCAGCCACAGGCAAAGAGTATCAGCATCAGACTCATCAGTGAGCTCTGTGATTGGGATGATACACTGTCTGTCCTGGGAAAGCACTGACGATACAGGGTAGATGTTTAGCAAACTATGGGACCACAGAAGGCCTGAAATCTGACCCCAAGTTTCCACTACAAGGTGCTTTGTCAGGCTTCAGCACATCTTCTGGCTAAAGATAATGTCCCTGAGGGCTGTTACTGCCTTAGCTCACAGGCTCTGGGATGTTTTTAAGCTGTTCAGAAACCATGCCAGCTGAAACGTTCTCTAAGCAAGAGAGGTATTTGTGCTCCAGGAGCGAAGGGCTAATGTACAGCCTTGGAATCCTTCTGTATCCACACCAGACCTGGTGGTAGAAACACTGAGAACCACTCAGCAGCTATAGGATATGGAAGAGTGGGTCAGTGGGAAGTATTTTCCAAGTCCCCACTTGCAATCATGGGAGAGAGGATAGGAGCGTGGCAAGGTTGTGACCAGGGGTAAGGTGGAATATGTTTGCCCAAGCAGGGTACAGAAGTGTTTCTGGGAGAGCAGGTTCTGAGATGATAAGAGGAAAGTTAATAATTGGGTCCAGGAGGGCAAGCCCACTAGCCCAACAACATAAATGTACTCTGCTTTGGGCACGTTTACTAAGACATAGGAAGGACAGCCTCAGCCGGCAGAGTTAGGGGAGATGACGCTGAAAAGTAGTGGCACTCCCTGGGAGGATGGGAAAGTAGGAGCCAGGATACTTGAAGGGTGGTCCCAAGCCCAAGCCCTTTAGTACTGAAACAAGGTTAACATAAAGTATGACTGGGTTTACTCTGAAGAGGATGCTGTTGATCTAACATCAGGCACTACAAAATCAGAGGCAAGGGGGGTGATGCGGCTGCTCTAGCAATCAAGCCCAAGCCTTTACAAGGGGGGTGATGCGGCTGCTCTAGCAATCAAGCCCAAGCCTTTACAAGGGGGGTGATGCGGCTGCTCTAGCAATCAATCAAGCACAAGCCTTTTCAAGACGATACATAAAAAACAACGGGATAACAAAGACAACGATCAATTTTCAGATAGGAAAGAAGCAAGATGCGAACAAATATATATAAGGCATTCATGCTGAGTACCGCTCAGTGGGAGATAGCCTACCTTACATATATGATGTCCTGGGTTCTGTCCCCAGCACTGCAAAAGAAAGAAAACAAAATTCAACTTTACTAGTAATCAAGGAAACACAACTGAAAGCAATGTGGTACCAATGAGAATAGTAAAGACACTTAGTCAAGAGCTAGCTAGGATATGAGGAGGACACTTGGCTATGTTAGGGAGAAACAGGGACCATATCTGAACTGGCAGTTAGTAACAACTCTAAAAGTGCAAACAACACCCTTACAGGGAAACAGCTGAATCTGAGGGGACACAACTGGACTCTGCACTGAAGCAAGGTTTGTTACAACAGGAAAAGGAAAAAAATGACTTATTATTAAGCCATTAATGTTGTGAGGACCGTACATATGAATCCAGAGGTAAAATTCAAACACAATGCTAAGAAGGAAAAAAAAAGCAGTTATAAAAAGACAAGTTCTATCATCTTCCTTGTTCATGATAAATGACAACATGTAAGACAAAAACACAAACAAAAACAGATTTATTAGCTCAGGATAAGCAGGTGGTGCCTGGATGGCAAAGGCAGGCATGAGTAGCAACATGGTTTTTTTGTTGTATCCCTGGTTTACGTTCACTTAAGGCTCACTCTTTGGATCGGTGGTTCTCAACCTTTCTAATGCTGTGACCCTTTAATATAGTTCCTCATATTATGGTGACCCTCTGACCACAAAATTATTTGCATTGCTATTTCATAACTGTAATTTTGCTATTATTATGAATAGTAATATAAATATATGTGTTTTCTGATGGTCTTAGGTAACCCCTGCAAAAGGGTTGTTCAACAACCACCAAGGGTCACAATCCACAGGTTGAGAATCACTGCTTTAGATTATGCAGTCAAAACCGTGCCTTTGCTGTGCAGTTCTCTTGAGCTGCTGAGGAATACACAGTTGTGTTACCCCAACCATAAAGACTGAAGGAGGACTGGAGAGATGGCTCAGTGGTTGAAAGCACTAGCTATTCTTTCAGAGGACCATGGCTCATAACCCAGCACCTACATGGCAGTTCATAACCATCTGTAACTCTATCAGGAATTCTGATGTTCTCTTCTGGCCTTTGTGGACACTGCAAGCATATGGCACACAGACATACATTCAGGCAAAACATCCATACTCATAAACTGAAGGGTACTCCATCCTCAGCTAGCCCTTCTAAGCTTTCCATGCCTAGACCTTAGACTTGGCTGATGTTGATGACAGACACTGGTGTTTCTGCTATTACTGATACTTTGCCAGAATGCCTTGTTCATGAGGCACACACTAAGGGACCTTTTTAGTATGGCTTCTGCTGAGATTCACCATGTTCCTGAGAACGTCACAACACACGTCCTTTTCACTGCTGGCATACTCACTGTGTTAAAGGTACTATTATCAGCTTATCCACCGACAGGCAGAGACAGACTCATGTTTTCCTAGTGCTGGCACAGAGATGTAAAGTTCAGAAATAAATTCAAACATCTATGGTTAACAGATTTTTTATTCTTGACAAGGGAGCAGAGATTATTTAATAGGAAAAGGAATGTTGTTTTCAGCGAATAGTATAGGGACAACTGAATGTCCCTATGCCAAAGAACCCCAACAAAATGAATTCAAACGGAGCAAAGATTTGAATTTAACAGACAAAACCATGAAACTTTTAGAAGAAAGTTTTGGGGAAATTGCTGCAGGCAAAGATTTCTAAAGACAGCATTAAAAAGCATAAGCAACAATCCTGGCATGGTGGCCTACACCTTTGGTCCCCTGGGAGGCAACATACAGGCAAGATCGAGGCCAGCTTGTTTTTTTTT
>LOJH01007573.1:0-18015 GCA_001685095.1 Ellobius talpinus
TGAGAGTTAGCCAAGAAGAGGCTAGATATAATGGGCCAGGCAGTGCTTAAATGAATACAATTTGTGTGTTGTTATTTCGGGGTATAAGTTAGCCGTGCGGGAGCTGGGCCAGATGAAAAGCAGGCCTGCTCCCCTTTCACTACAGAATGGTGCCCAAGCTAGCCGTGTGGGAGCTGGGCCAGATGAAAAACAGGCCTGCTCCCCTTTCACTACAAAAATGTCTTGTCAGGCTCAACAGTTACTCATGATTTATAGACTTAAAAAAGTCTTCAGGGAGATTGTTCATGTTTTTCTGTTATACTAGTTTAATGATAAAAATGGACTACTGTTTTCCTGTTCTTTTAACTTGGAGAACTTAAACCATTTCTTAAGCGCAATGGTATTATTAGAATCTTAAAAAACACCAGTTAATAGGTTACAGAACCAAATAAAAAAGCATGACTTTAGGATTGATGACAGTCTCGATTCTGGTACTATTTAGTATAATTAGTTATTATATGGTAAGTTACAATCCAAATCTCTTTTTAGGTGATTGAGCTCTGGTTTAGAATGCTAATATTTTAATTTTAATTAAAATTTTTTTTGTTTTTAAATTTTTTATGTGTTAAGTGTTTTGCCTGTGTGAGCATGCCTGGTGCCCTTGGAGGTCAGAAAAAGGCTGGGTTCCCTGGAACTGGACTCATACATAGTTGTCAACTGACATGTGGGTGCTGGGAATTGAACCTAAGCCTTCTGCAAGAGCACTGACAGATCTTAACCACTGAACTGTCTCTGCAACTCCATCATTTAACTCTTTAATTTTTCTTCCATTCACAAAATACTTAGAAATCTTTTTTTATCAGGCTTTCTAAGCTAACATACAAACTATCAGTTTCATTGTGGCATCTCATACATAATTGTTCACGCCTCACGCCACCCACCTGTTTTCCTCCCTTCCTCATAGTTCTCCTGCTTCCTTTTTACAGGTATTATTGTACTTTTTTCCCCTCTCCCTCCCTTAAGCTCTCTATTCTCTCATGATCCTTTTCTAATTTTCTGACCTAGAAACAGCACATATATAAACACATAATTGCCGTATTTATTTGTTTGTTTGTTTATTGTTTTTCGGGGCAGGGTTTCTCTGTGTAGCTTTGGAGCCTGTGCTGCAACTTGCTCTGTAGACCAGGCTGACCACAAATTCACAGAGATCCACTGTTTCTTTGAGTGCTAGGATTAAAGGTGTGTGCCACCACCACACGCTAGTGTCTCCCTTTCTAATACCAGGGAACATCTATAATTATAAAAGTAACACTCTGTCCTTTCAGTTTATGTCATATAAATTACTTGTACAGACCAAGGTAAGTAGAGTGGATTTGGTTTCCTTTTTTTTTGTTTATGAAAAAATACTGTGATGGAATAGCTAAAATCGTTAGATTAGAACTGATAGTCTAGGATTCTGAATTCTTTTCTCTTTCTACTGTGTGTCTTTCTGTCTCCATGTCCCTACTTACTGTATATCATTGTAAGATGGTATCTTTTTTTTAAAAGCAGAGCTTGTTACTGATCTGATCTGAGAAATTTTTGTTCAATGTACAATGATTTAATGTACCAGTCTCTAAAATTTATTATACTTTGGAGAATCATGGGTTGTTTGCCATCTTATGTTTTAGGCTATTTCTTACTCTCACATGTTGATCATCTATGTTTGTGATTAGTGGAAGTGAGTTTGTGAAACCTGTCTTGTATCAAATATGGTTTTTCCAGATGGATTGCTTACTTCATCTTTCTTGGTTTTTGGGTTACTTGTACCAGAGACAGTTTTAGGCTTTCAGTACCAATTCACAGAAAGCTAAAACATGTATAATTGTTAGCTGATGTTATTTGGGAAGCAATGCATGATTGTTTTAAGTCGCAGTACAAATGCTGGTTTAAGGTTTTCATATCTATAGTTGGATAGAGTGAAATATGAAGTGATGTTTAAAATCTTGATCTGAAAGGATTGGCTCCTCTGCTCTTCTGCCTACAGTGTCCTTAAGGAGTCAATACCAGGTGTCCAGTGCTAACTTGTCTCGTGGTTCCTTTATCTAGTCATAGATCTTATGGTTTCTTTTGTTAACAGAATTCTGCTTGGTCAGAGTCGCGATGGCATCGTGTTCAGCACTGATGACTATTTTCATCATCAAGATGGGTACAGGTACAATGTTAATCAACTTGGTGATGCCCATGACTGGAACCAGAGCAGAGGTTTGTTTTGGGCCAAGACTCCTGGGATGGAGTATTGAGTCATACCTGGGTTTTATTTTGACTTAGACTTCTACTGGCTGAGTGACTTTGGCAGACTGTTAATAACCTGGAGTCCAATTTCTTCTTATGTAAGACATGATAGTAATTATATTTGCCATCTCAGGCAAAGATTGTGAGAATCAGTGAACCTAGATAAAGTGGGATGAACTGTAGACAGTATACCAATATAAGCTGATAAAATACAGGTGGGGGACATTTTAATACGCTTTCTTTTTTACACTTTATGAATAATTTTAAGAACTCTGATGCTTTTGTATTCCGAAAGCCGTTTGCACTCCATATGATGCTAATGTCTTTAAATCTTAATAAAATGCCTATATTAGTTTTCCTCATTGATACTATGTTATGAGAACTTTATCAAATACTTCGGTTTTAGAACACATGGATCAGTTTCTTTCCATCATAAATAGTGGTCTCAATCCTGATAGACCATTTGAATCAGGTGGGAATGCTCCCCTTCTTTAAAAAAGGGTTTGTCCTTGCTCAGCCCTAGGAATTCTACTTCGGTTTGGTTTAGAATGAGGACTAAAAACTGGACCTTTGCAGAGCAGTCACGCACGCCTTTAATCCCAGCACTTGGGAGGCAGAGGCAGGTGGATCTCTGTTTGAGGCCAGCCTGATCTATAAGAGCTATTTCTAGGATAGCTAGGGTTGTTACACAGAGAAACCCTGTCTCAAAAAAACAAGCCCCCCAAAAAAGTGGCCCTTTAAAATATTTTCATTAAAAATATTTTTGATGTATAAAGGTGTTTTACTTGGATATAGATCCCTGTAACTGGAGTTACAAGCAATTGTGAACCACCACGTGGGTGCAGGGACTTAAACCTGCATCCCCCAGAAGAGCAGTGAGTTCTCATAACAGATGAGCCATCATCTCTCTAGCTCCAGTTTTGTGTGTGTGTGTGTGTGTGTTAATTTAGATCTAGAACTATCTAAAAATGACGTTTGCTCTAAATTACTTTTAAAAACCTACTTTCGGGGGCTGGAGAGATAGCTCAGCGGTTAAGAACACTGCCTGTTCTGCCAGAGGACCAGGGTTCAGTTCCAAGCACCCACATGACAGCTCACAACTGTCTGCAATCCATCTCCAAGTGATTTCACACCCTCATACAGAGATGTGTAGGCAAAACACAAACGCCCATAAAGTAAAATAAATCATTTAAGAAGAAAAAAACATACTTTTGGGTTGACAACATGGTTCAGTGAGTAAAGTATTAACTAGTCTCTAGAATCTGCCATTCTTAATTGTACCTTATTGATACTCCTTGGTGCTGAGACCCAATACCCAGGAAGAAGCAATTTAAAGACAGTCTTATTTTGGCTCACAGTTTAAGAAGGGATACCTCACAGGAACACAATGCAGCTGGTCACAGAGTATCTACTGTAGAAGTTAAAGGACCCATTTCCTCCACCCTTGCCCCACCTCATAATGGTACCTCAGCCTTCCAGAATGGTGTTACTACCAGTAGGGGATTGATTTGTTCAAATATGTGAGCCCATGGGGGACATTTCCCCTTCACACCATAAACATGTACATCCAATCCTTTGACATCGCAACACAACCCTGTTCTCTGCAATGTTCAGTCTTGAGAACTGTTCAGTCTAGTTTCCAAAAAACAAAAACAAAACAAAAAAACAACAAACAGAAAAACCCCACCAAACTTGCGAAAAGTAAATCTCATGATTTTTTAAGTGAGTTTAAAATTTTGAGTTGAGCCACAAACCCTGACGATTCTCAGCCACATGTGGTCCATGAAATGCAGGTTGGACATGCCTCATTTCATTATGTTGAATTTAGTGGTTTGAATCCTGTATATTGAAATACTTTCCATCTTTGTACTCAACTTTGATAATTTCTCTGAAGTTAATTTTCTTGTCTAATATCGCAGAGGTATACATATACTGCTATCATTAACAAATGGCTCACTGTGAGGGGATTCTTCCCTCAGCGCCAACAGATGACTCTGGGATAGAGATAAGGTTGCACTCTCATCAGTCACATTCGAGAATCATGATTCTAGGAAGTCGCCAAAAAACAGCTGAACTGTGGTATTGAGCTACTTGATATATGAAATTTTACTTGTGGGTAATGCCTTTCTTTTATACTAACATTCAAAAACATCACTTAAAGTTCCCTCTCTCTCTCTCTCTCTCTCCCTCTCTCCATCTTTATTTATTGTGTATATGTTTGCATGTGTGAGGGCAGGTGCGCTTGTGCTCGGTGTGTGTGGATTGAAGAACAGCTTTTTCAGGAGTGATTCTCTCCTTCTATTTGTTTTGAGGCAGAGTCTCCCTTGTTTCTGTTGCTGCACTGTACTCCAGGCTAGCTGAACTGTAAGGTTTAGGCTTGTTTTCCTATCTCTGCCTCCATCTTGCTATAAGAGTTCTGAAAGTGTAAGTGTGTACCATTGCCCCTGCTTTTTAATGTAGGTTCTAGGGAATGGGCTTGGGTTCTGTCTGAGCCATGTCTCTCACATAATTTTTATATTACAGAAAAACTTACTGTTTTGACCTATAAAAGATTATCCTTATTGCCTCAGTGTTTTGTTACACTTTTCATTTAAAAATTTGTTTCTGTGTAAGCAAATCTTTGCTTCTTGTACTATGTCATTTATCATCTATATTTCCTGTTAATGAAAATTGGGTCTAGACTGAAAGCTTCATTAGCTGTAAGTGAAGAAACAAGTTTCAAGATGTGTTTTTGCAATTTATTGGGGTTTGTTTGTTTGTTTTGTTAAAACCAGCTTCCAGTCCAGAAAATATCTTGTATTTTATGTCTGGTGTATGTCTTGTATTTCGTGGCAGTTACTGAAAAGATACTACAATTTTTGTTTTAAACGAAAAGATGTATTTCTTAATACCAAATATTTAAATTTTGTTTATGTTTTTATTTCAGCAAAACAAGCTATTGATCAGGGGAGATCTCCAGTTATAATAGACAACACTAATACACAAGCCTGGGAAATGAAACCGTATGTGGAAATGGTAAATAATGACATGCAAGTTTTGTCCTTTTATTCTTAACTTTTGTATTCTGAAATTTTGGTCTATTTGATCTTTATTATTAGACATTTTCCCCTTGTTTTCTAAATAGTTTTGTTGGGTTGGGTTTTTTTTGTTTTTTTTTTTGTCTTAGCTTAAAAATTGGGAGTGGTGTTTATGATGGTTGAATGTGCTCCTCTTCTTAGTTACTCCTGAACTTGAAGATAGTAATTGGAATTCTTTCTATTACATAGTCTTAACATTTTTCTAAGCCACATTTTACCAACAAGCATATTTCTTGGTTGAGTGCCCTTCCTGTTGTCAGATGAAACTTATATCTGTGTGCCTTCTTTTTCTTAAAAATGTTCTCTGGGTTTTGTCTTCTCCCTCCCCAATGTAGGCCATAGGAAAAGGATACAGAGTAGAGTTTCATGAACCGGAAACTTGGTGGAAGTTTGATCCTGAAGAATTAGAAAAGTAAGAGCCTCATTTTTATTGAATCCTTATCTTGTTTCTTTAATTTGTCTTTGTGTTGGTTTTTTTTCTGGCTTTGCATGTCATCTTGTCAGTTTTGAGCAGGGGCTGTTTGTTTTTTTAAGAGGAACAAGTTTTTGAAGAGCTTTGCCTTGTCAAAATTCATAACTATCTTTTACTAAATGTGCTTGGTTCTTTTTCTTAATATGAATTCCTTTATTAAGTTTATTGACTGGGGTGATGTGACATTAGAGCTTCTCCCTCATCCCACATCATGTCCGTATTGGAGGGCCCATCACCAGCTTTGTGTCTTGTGTTTTCATCTTTCTATAATTCCATCCCAAGAGCCTTGGAATCGCAGTGCTTGGGAATTCCTTTTTTTTTTTTGTTCTTTTCTAGGGTGGTAATGTGATGCCTTTAGCTTGTTTTATTATCCCATTGGAGTTTGTGGCAATATGTCATTTCAGACATCTTAACATTTCTGCTGCGCTGGTTTCTGTGAATGGATGGCTTCCTGCCAGGAAGATTTAGGGTTTGTGAGTTTGTTTCTGAGTTGTTTGGAGGTTTTGTTTTGTTTTGTTTACATCATATTGAGAAAATAAGTTCAGAGTTTGATATATGCTAGGCAAGTACTCTTTGGATCTTTCTAGACTTCAGAATGAGAGCCTTGTGAGAGACTGGGTTGGGCCTTGGAGCCTGGTTCTTTAGTGTTCGCCAGTGCCCTTTTTTTCCTTCACCCACTACTTGTCACTCTTCTTCCCCTATCTTGGTTCACTTCCTTTTCAGTAATAATTTTGTTGAGATATCATTCATATAGCTTACAACATACCCATTTGAAATAGACAGTTCAGTGATTTTAGTTTACTCATAGAATTATATAAATGTCACTCCCTTTTTAAACTGACTTTTTCACTCTTTATCTTCCATCAAAGTTTGCCCCTTCCTGCTTAAACTTTTTTTATTTTCTGGGGCTGTTGATAGAGCCCTAGTGTGCACACTGTAATCACATTCTGCCCGCATCCTCAGTCTTCAGGCTATTCTGTGTGTAGGCCCCAAATCACTTATTTCCCCATCTTTCATTTCTTTGACTACTGTTTGTGATTTTTGTGCTATATGATGGTAATATCTGATTGGCATTGTTTGCCTACCAAACCATATATGTTACACTCAAGATGGAAGAGTGTAAATTTAAATGGAAATTTTTTTGTTTTTGTTTTATGAGACAGGGTTTCTCTGTGTAACAACCGTGACTACCTGGCCCTTAATTGGAAATTTAAAGCTAAAGATAGTTGAATCATGGTATATAAATGGCTGAGTGATTAAATTGTCCCATAGTTATGGCTTCATTTATGTTTGAGAGACTTGTAACTTAATAATTTGTTTGTTTGCTTGCTTGCCTGCTTGCTTGCTTTGTTCTGTTTGAAACAGGTTCTCACTATGTAGCTTTGGCTGTCCTGGAACTCACTATGTAGACCAGGCTAGCCTCAAACACAATGATCCACCTACTTCTGCCTTCACCATGGCAACTGAAATAATTTTTTAATATAAGTTAACAGTCAACTTTATTTTAACTGGTGTGTAGCATAATTTGAATTTTGGAAGAATTGGGTAGAATCAAATCACTGATGTTGGCATCTTGTGGATTTAGTCATATTTTATTTTTTGTGCTGGGGATTGAACCCAGGGTTTCAAGCATGCCATAATAGTGATCTAACACTGATAAATTCCCCTAGCCCATTTCCTGCCTATTTTTAACCTTGAATCTGTTCTATTTTTCCCTTCTGTCTCTGTTGTTGTTGTTGCCAGATTAGAAAATTAGATGTTTTTGTGGCCTATGTCTAGGAAAAATGAGTAAAGTAAGAACAATACCACAAATATAAAGCCTGTTCCTGTGTGTTGTCTTGCAGTCTGGCAGAGTCAGAGTCATATTATAGGAAACAATGAGGATAAATAAACTGTCCAAAGGCCTGAGTGTCAAGAACAATTTTTAAATCACTTTTCTTGTCCCAAACTCATATAAAGAAAAGTATAGGAAGAGCTGTACTTGGTGACACATGCCTGTAATCCCAGCACTAGGGAGACTAAAACTGAACAGGGTCTTTACATGACACACATACTTAGCTGTCACCTTTGTGAGAATGTGACTGGCCCCTCAGCAACAGTTTTATGAGTCTTTTGGGGAAATTTGGGGGTGATGGTTTTGGTTTTGGTTGTTTTCTGACCTGATAATCTCTTACTGCTTCTATTTTTGAAAGTTTTACCATGTAGTTTTTTTTAATATTATATTTTAATTTTGTCTTTTTCAACTTACATGTGCATATATAAATAAAATCATGTCTATCTTTATATCTAATTTTTCAATGAATGTCCTATTATATTTCTAGTAATAAGGTACTGGTTATATAAAATTTTAGAATACAACAGGAAAAGCTGGACATAGTGCTGCACACCTTTAATCTCAGCACTTAGGAGGCAGAGGCAGGCGGGTCTCTGTGAGTTCAAGGCCAGCCTGACCTACAGAGTGAGTTCCAGGACATCCAGAGCTGTTTCACAGAGAAACCCTGTATGAAGAATCCCAGAAAGAAAAAAAAAGTAAACATCTTCTATTTCACTGTATATACCTAATGTTTTCAGTATTTCTGTAAGAAGCTGTAATCACTTCACTTTGTATGAATCTTCTTGTATAATGAATCTTCTTGTATAAAGCAAGAACAAACAAAGTATGTCTTCTCATGTTTATAAAATACCATTTAGACTTTATTCATTAATTGTAAAATAGCTGAATCTCTAAACCTATATTTTCTTTAAAAAAAGATTTAAGATCCATTTTTTTTTTGGTAGGAGGAATAAACATGGTGTGTCTCGGAAGAAGATTGCTCAGATGTTGGATCATTATGAATTTCAAATGTCCATCTCTATTGTGATGAATTCAGTGGAACCGTCACAGAAAAGCATACAAAGACCCCTCCCTCTCCCGGAGGAGCCGAGGTGGGGAGGCTCTCTAGACTCACAGGGTCAAGCACCTGTCACCGATAGCTCTTAAGTTGGCTGGCTAGCTGACATGCTGATTACTTTGAGAACAAAGTAGTGAGCCTGTCTTCATTTTGAATAGCTTCAAATAAAAAGAAAACCACTCTTATGTTGCTCTACAAGGGTGTTCCCTTCAGTTGTTTAGATCCTAAAGTACAAATAAAAATTGCATAAAATTGTATTTTAAATGTTTTTATAATCTTTTGTGATAATACTTTTGGTTATTGTGAATACTACAATGAAAAGGGAACTAGGGTTTTTTCTAAAACTGAATTTTAAACTAATTATCTATTTTAAATATTGTTGAACTGCTTTTTTAATAGTTCATACTTTAAATTTTAATAAAAACCAACATTTTCCCATCATTACCCTAAATATACAGAAATACTAGCTTTTTATACAATACTTTATAGTTGATTACTTTAATTTGGCATGCTAGTGGATTATGTTTCAAATAATTCATAAGTGTGACAACATTAGCTCTAAGCCATAATTAGCATCTCATGTAGTTCAATTTCCCAGCAAATGGTAGACAGTAGGGATATTAATCATCTTGTGGGTCATATATTTACATTCAGACCCCCTTCCTCTCCAGGGAGGGGACAGCGGTGGGAGGCTCTTTGCTCTCTGGGCTCACATAATCAAATTATTTATGCTCATATTCCTACTTGGAGTTTTAGGAAGACTAGAGGCAAGGCAAGTCATACGGTTTAAAAAGCCTGTCAGACAATTCTGATAATGATTCAGTTTTTTTGCTGTTGTTAAATTTGATGCAATATAATTCTGGCATAAAAATATTTTGGTGGCAGTGGTGGTGCTCACCTTTAATCCCAGCACTCAGCGGGCAGAGGCAGGTGGATCTCTGTGAGTTTGAGGCCAACCTGGTCTAGAGTGAGTTCCAGGACAGCTATGACTGTTAGACAGAGAAACCCTGCCTCCAGGAAAAAAAAAAAAGATGGGGTAGTTGCTTAGCACTGGTCATTTGTCCTGTGCGGTATTATTTCTCCTAGTTCCAGTTCTTACTGTGGAGCCAGCTATGCTTCTTTACTGAGTAGCTTCCTTTATTAGATTATATTCCTTTTTTTAGAAATTAAAAATTTAGATGCACTACTTCATTTTTGATTCTTGTAAGTCATTTCCATCTTTAAACACAGCTTTCCATAGTCTGTTCCTATTGAGCAGTACGAGTAACTCCACCACTTCTTAGTAGAATACATTTTTTTCCAGTATTGTATAGAAAATGTTTCTTTAATCTCTGGTTTATTTTTCTAAGAAAAATTCCAGATAATTACAATGTAATTTCAAAAATTAATTTATCTTGATCCTGTGTATGCTTTGCATGTTAATGCATCATGACTCTTAAATTTTTTCCTAAATAGCCTATTTTCATTCATGTAATCTTTGTTATTTTGAAACCTCTTGCTGTTTTTTGCAAGTTGTGAGACTGAAAACTAGATAAAGTATTTTCAGCTAGGTCTTTTAATCATGTTGTCGTTAGTGACTAAGATTGTGACTGCTGCTCTTTACTTGCCCTGCTTTGTGCTGTTGATATTTGAGGAGATCTGACATATCTTCTTACCTTGTTCAGCACATGTGTGTGTGTTTGTATATATTTGTTCATCCTAACTAAACATGTAGTAGGAATATGCTAATACATGTTCTCTGTGTGTGTGTATACACAGACACATTATACATATCTTTTTGACATAAGATTGCTTTTTAATTTGGGTTTTTGTTGTTTTCCAGTATATTATTTAAATTAGCCCAGTTTGAAAACCACACTAAAAGGTAAACTTAGGGATAGGTGAAGCAACTGTTGGATGCTATATCTCTAAGAGACTTTACTCAGTGTAAAGAAACCCTGTCTCCAAAAAAAAAAGAAAGAAAAAGAAAAAGAAGAATAAGCAGCAGAAAGAAACTATTTAGAATTAGAATTGGAGAGTTGCTCTTCCAAAGGACCCAATTTGATTTCCAGGGACTCCAACACCGCTAGTCTCTATGTGCACCTGTACTCATACACATAGATGTCCTAATGCACATAGGATTAAGGAGCTTCATTTGAGCCGGTGGTGGTGGTGCATGCCTTTGATCCCAGCACTTGGGAAGTAGAGGCAGGCCTTTGGGAGATACAAACTATGAATAAGTACATTTTTAGATTTCTTTTACAGACTCAATTTTTATCTTTGTGTATTTTGGGAATTAATAATCATTTAGAGATCATTAATCATTGCTGTGTAATTTTTAAAATTGTGAATTCTTTTTGAAGCAGGGAAAATGGGCATTCTCAAAGACTTTTTAAAGTTAGAAAATTACTTCTTCCAAAATCAGTTCTTCCAAGCATTGTGCCTCATTTAAAAAAAATAACAATAATGAGTTACTATGGAATAAAAGATACTAACATCAAGTACTTATTGGGTGCTAAAAGCTAATAAAAGTATAAAATTTACCTGTTAATCTTAGCTTTTTTTTTTAATTTGGATGTAATTTTGATGCCTCTAGTGCCACATGTCACTGTAGTTGGTTTCCATTGCAAAGAATGTGTAGCCATTAGTCGCTGTATTTAAGATGTGTCACTCAGCTTCTATACTAATTCAGTAAGAACAAGTAAGAATTTCTTGGGATTTTTGTTTTGTTTTTAGCCTTTGAGTAAAAATGACTACCTAATTGATAAACACGTTTATGATTATTTTTGTTACAATCTTGTTAGTAAAGCCATCAAGTTGAACTTTGGCTCTGCTTTTCAAGTGGGAAGTTTTATTACCATTATTCCCCCCTTTAAAGAAAACATTGATTGTTTCATATATTTATCTGTTTAAAGGTAAAATTTAAAATAAAATAATTGGGTTTGTTGTTGAAGTGACAATTGATTAGGTACTTGAAGTTTGTTTATCTCTAATATAGATTATAGAACTCTTCTAGTTTTACACATTGATAGGTTTTTAAAGGATTCATAATTTCAAATGAAATTTATAGCGTCTAATTTTTCTTTGAAGTGTTCATATTTTATTCAGATTTTTATTACAAACCTGTCAGAAGCTAATTTTCTAAGTAAAGATAAATGAATAGTATGTTGTTACCCATTTGAATTGTTGGAGAAATACCATTAGTTGTTACTGTCATTAGTAGTCTCTTCAGCTCTGTGTTTACTTCTTAGTTCATTGGTATATAAATGTATACTGACATGAATCCTTTAACTGAGACGGGCTAAAGTTACAGCTGTTGTTAATCTTTATTCCATATACAGTGATGCATTACAGTAGAGTTCTGGAAAAGAATTAGTTTCATTTTGATACTGTGGTCATCCAGAAGAGATAATTCAGTGATAGTATAAAATATAGATTGTTAGTAATTTTAAAGTTTTATGGGTTACACAATTTATGAATATTTTTCTATTAAATTTATTAGCTATATTTTTGTTCACTGGGAAAGAAAAACTAAATTAAAATTAGGCAGTTGACAAATATGCTGCTGGAGATGGCTGTTTTTACAGAATAATGTTGGCATGCTGGGTGTGGTGATGTATGCCTTTGACCCCAGCACCAGCAGCTGATATCTTTGAGTTCAAGGCTAACCTGGTCTGCACAGCAAGTTCCAGTGAGACTACGTCTCAAAAAAAAATTTTGACATAACAATTTTTTTTTAATTAAGGTACCATTAAAACAATAGCTTTGTATACATGCCAGATTTTTTTTCTTTAGACTGTCCTCAGGTTGGTAAGGAGCTAGATTTGTTGAAATACATTGTAGAAGAGCCATTAGTACTTATCTGTGTCTATTGGGGTTTTTGGGTTGTTGTTGTTGTTGTTTGCTTGTTTTTGTAAAAACAATAGTTTGATAGATTTCAGTTTAGTTGATTCAAATTGTCATGTTTGTGAGTGTTTTGCCTTCATGTATATATGTGTATGATGCATGCAATACCTAAGGATGTCAGAAGAGGATGTTAGATCCTGTGAACTGCCATGTGGATGCTAGGAACTGAACCTGGTCCTCTTTGAGTGCAACCAGTACTCTTAACCACTGAGCCATTTCTCTGATTTCCAAATTGTTGACTATTTTAAACCAAAAAAAAAATTCAGTTTTATGCTTTGTAAATTTCAGAATAAACATTGATAGGTATGTAAGTATTGTGTGCCTCTAATCTTTAAAAACTTGTGGAAGAATGATTATAACTGACAATGTCTAGATTATAGTGAATGGAATATGTGTGTAAATGATGATTTAGAGCAGCTTCTATGGAAATTCTTAATACATTGTCACTGTCAGGTTATGCAGAGGAAAAAGGATATTGTGTCACAAATAATTCTTAGTGGTTTGTTTATTTTTGCATTTTTTAAACATGCCAGCATGTGTGTTACATGTGCCATTGCACTCATGGAGGTCAGAGGACTGCTTGGAAGAATAGGTTTTCTTCCATCATGGGAGTGTCTAGGATCAAACTCAGGTAGCTGGGCTTGTTGGCAACTGTTTTTACCCACTGAGCCATCTTGCTAGCCCATGAGATAATTCTTGGAAAAGATCATTGCAGTAAAGAGAGTGATTCTTCTCCTTTCTTTTTTTTAAAAACAAAAAACTAGTTTCCTGTAACCTATGGCCTATGCTGGCTTCAAACTCATTGCATAGCTGAGAATGACCTTAAAACTTAAACTCAGATCCTTCCTGCTGCCGCCTCCCAAGTGCTGAGGTTACAGGCAAGCAATCATCATTCTTCCTTGGATTGGAAATTTTTAATTTTAGATTTTTTTTAGACATTATTGGAAGTTTTAGTCATTTTTATTAGGAATAATCTGTTTTTCTTCAAAGATCTCGTACTAGTAATCCTGCCACATTTCAAGTGTAAGTATTTCAACAGTTATATACCTAATACACCTCTCAGCACTTGGTTTGTTAACTTCAGGAAACTGTACTAAAAACAAAATATTTTATGTAGTTTGGTCCCAGCCATAGTGTAGGCCCTAATCTTAGAGCTAGACAGAATCACATTAACCAGCATTACTCCTGTTTGTTGGTAACTGATGACTTTGTGTTGAGAGTATTGTTCTAGCTCTCTTGCTCTTTTTTGTTTGTTTGTTTTGGGGGCTTTTTGTTGGTTTTTTTTGGCTTTTAGAGACACAGGGTTTCTCTGTGTAGCTCTGGCTGTTCTGGAACTTGCTCTGTAGACCAGGCTGGCCTCAAACTCAAGAGCTCTGGTAGCCTCTGTTTCCTGAGAATTAGGATTAGAGGCATGGTCTAGCGTTTAATAATTCTTTTTCTTGCTTGTTTTAAAGTTAAAGCACCTTTTGTAAACTAAAGGGAAAGATTGAGAAGTTTTAGAGAAGCTCCTGGGTTGTTCTCTCAATGTATTTGTGGTTACAATTGTTTTTGCATTTAGTAGAGTTTGCTAAAAGGCTCGTTTGGTTTGTTTTTTTCCTGGGGGGGCACAGTATTGTAGTCTTACTTGTATTTTCATATGAAAAATCTAAAATTAAAGTTTTACTCTTAGGGTAAATGAATTCATCACAGCTAATAATTATAATTATACCATCCTCACTTGTCACTGAGTACTCTGGTTTGGTTTGTTTGGTTTTTGTATATCAAAATGAAAGAAAATTTGTTTCATAAAGGCTTATAGTTTCTTTTTCTTTTTTCTTAATGGTCTTAGAAGTCATGTTTTTTTTTTTCCTTATAGTCTTTCTGTATGTGCTTTCCTTTTCTTCTGTTTTCTGCTCAGCAATCTTCCTGTAACTGCATGACATTCTTAGTGAGGATGATGGGTAAGTCCCTGACAAAACAATGTAACTACTTTTCCCTTCCCCTGCTCCACTGAACTCCGAGTCTGCACGAGCTTCACCTCTGACCACACCTCAGCAGTTACTCTCTTTGACCCTGTGGGTTAGTACAATTTTGATATGAAATGATTATTATAAAGGTTTGTTTTTTTTAAAAAATCCATGTTGTGATACTCTTTGATTGAGATAATGGTATAATAATTTGATGTGTAGATTTTAAGGGGAAATTTTTCAGTAACAAATTGCAGTGCTGGGAGATTGCAGTTGATAGGTTGTAGTTACAGACTAATGTTGCAGAGTCCACTGTTACAGAATGTTAAAGCTTCCTCCAGAACTGCAGGCCTCACATTTACACGTTTGTGTAAATAACTAATGTCAGTTCAATGCCTGCCACTATTGAGCCACAGTCCTAATATGGGCTTAAGTTAAATTATTTATTCTACAAATTTCTCTAGTAAAGATAGGAAAATTCATATCTAGGGAGGACTGTATCCCATATCATCTTTAACCACACAGTCCTCTTTCCGATTTAGCTATTTTTTTCAAGACAGAAATTCCAGTGAAGAATTTGGTGCATCTTTACAGTACTTTCCACAGGACTAGAAGCTATGTTGAGGTTTCAGTCAAGTTGAATGATGATCTGTAAGTAGTTATTTAGAATTCAGTTTTTGAAAAGTCAAGATTGAAAATAGAGAATTTATAACATTTAATGTTTAAATGTTTTATACAAATTATGTATTAATATAAAAATATTCATAGTTTTAAAAATATATTCATATTTACTGTTTTTTAATGTTTAACATTTTTAAATTTCTTATTTTAATTCACGTTTGAAATTTGTAGTATTCAATAAATGGATTATTGAATTACATAAATTGGGCTTTTTATTCATGCTTAATTTTCAGACAGCATTTCCTAAAATAGGTCAACATTATTTATACATGCTGTTATTTTTCTGTTATGCCTGCCTGCTGTCTTAGCTGTATCAACTGTGGGTGTTCTGAAAATTGCATCCATTTTCCTTTTTAATGCTTTAAGTTAATTTTCCAAAATTAAAGAATAGAGGAGTCAGTTTCTTAAGTTAACTTTATAAATTACATAGTATTAAATTATAAGGAAAATGTTTATACAATGAAGAATTCTTTGAGTATTTAACTTTGTTTTAACTAAAAAAATTAATAAATTGGGTCTCATTTCTTTTTTAATTGCTTAAGAGTATGTTAGCTTTTTATCATTTATTGACAGCAGTTTAGATTTTGCTTTGAGTAGGAAAGACTAAATGAAAGAAGATATGGCATTGGTTTCGTGACTGGATCATGGTTAGCTCAGGAAACTGGAAAGCGGTACATGTAGTATTGGGAAATAGTGAATCACACAATATGGGCTACAGGTGCAGTTGTAGTGCATTTATATTTCCGTCAAATACAAGCATAGAAATGGGCTAACATTTCTGAATAATTACAGGTAGTGAAAAATTATATCCTAAAATTCTAAGGAATAATATCTAAGGATAGTTGTTGAAAATGGTATTATCCTCTTACACCCCCCCACACACATACCTTTCCATTTGCTTTTCAAAAACCAGTAGAGACTGGAATGAAATAAGGAAGCTTGTCGCATTGTCAAGAATTTCAGTGCCTCAGACACTTGGATCTTGTTCCTTTGTATCTGTGGCATCTGTACAGCTTTGTTCTTTAACAGAAGTCAGTAAACATGAATGAGACCTGGGCCCCAGGCTTTTCCCTGAAACAATCGGATAGGGAGGAAACATTGATCAGAATAGAGAAACTTTACAGGAGTGTGTTATATAATCAGTCACATTTGTTCTCCTGATTGATGTTACCAGGAGTCTCGAGAGGTGTTTGTGAACTATGATAAAGGCTTCAAATACCAGTGAGGAGAATGATACTGCTTTTGATTATGTCTTTTAAGTCATTTCTACTTTTTAGCACTTCCTAGGCAAATAAAAAAAAAGGACTTATCCTAATCTTAAGTGATCCACCTAAAAGATCATGAGTAGTTTTAGAAGTTCTCCTGAGGGCTCTGGATTGTGATCCTCAGTATAAATTTCAAAAAATTCCTCTACTCCTACCTTCCCTGGAATCCTAGAGCATGAAGTTTGAACATAAACTTGTGTGACAGTAAAGAGTGAATGTTTCTAATGCTTATGTCTACATAATTATCTTTTAAATGCATATAACTAGTTTATTATTTAACTGATTCAAGCTAGTGAATTCCACTTTAACTTTTTTTTAGGACATTCTTTAAAATGTCCACAGGATGTGATTTTAGTAGCAAATAGTAATTTATTACTGAGTCATTGTTCTGAGTTCACATTTATCCTGTCTGCACTCCTTTTTGGTAGAGGGTAGCTCTTTCATTACTGTGGATTCTACCCCCTGCCTTGTCAGGAATCACAGTTATTCCCAGGTCTTACTCCACTCTATAGCTTCAACCACACTTGTCTGAGATTCTCCCTTCAGCATTTAAAGACAATCAGGTCTCTGTTCAATCTTTTTTTTCTTGGTATAAACCAAGAAAACCTCATAAACAATCTGTACTTCATGTCTTCTTCATTTGTCACTGATTCAACCCATTCATACTTTTATTTAATTGACTTAGAAGTCTCCAGTTTGTTCATTTGTATTGATAAGCATTATTCATTGCCTGTCTTGTTTGGCTATTTTATAGCATTTGAGTTTGAGTCTTTTCATTAAGATCTTTAACCTTAGCAGGGCTGGCTCAACAGGTAAAGAAAGTACTTTCTGCCCCAGCCTTAGGACTCAGTTTATAAGAATGGGAAGAAAACCAGCTCTGTTAAGTTGTTCTCTGGCTTGTGTGCTCTGACATGGCCTACCCCACCTCCATTATAATAAAAACAGTTAAAGCTTGAGAGGTGACTTAGTGCTTAGTCCTCATCCAGAAAATGAGAATGTAGTTCCCAGCACCACATCAGGTGCCTCACAACCACTCCAGCTCCAGGGGACTGGGCGACGACTTCTGACCTTCACAAGTACACATACAGTCACATACATAAATAAAAGCTAGACAATATGTTTTCATATATTACATGCTTCTTTTGACACTGTGGTTTCTGTTCATATCTTTGGTTGTGTTTCTTATTTTCCTTTGCTGCCTTTTATTGCCCTTACTCTTTGGTTTTCAAATTCCTTGCATTTCAGTTCTAGAAAGTATTCTATTCTTTCTCTTAGCCTCTCCAGTGATCTCATTATTTCTCATTTGGATGTAAGCACCCCCGCCTTTTGCTTTGCCACCCTATAATTTTTATCTACACAGCAACTAGGTTAGTCTAAGGGTGGGGTGCCTTGGAGCTTGACTTGGAAGTAAGTGATGAATATGTATCTCCATACACATTAGTTAAAACTCTTACATTCTACATACTCTGGTTCTTGGCTTTTTTTGTTTTGTTTTGTTTTTGAAGACAGGGTTTCTCTGTAGCTTTGGAGCCTGTCCTGGAACTA
>LOJH01007575.1:0-12881 GCA_001685095.1 Ellobius talpinus
GGTTGTTTCCTAATTTTCTGAGAAATTGCCATACTGATATCCAAAGGGGCTGGATGTATAAGTTTGCACCCTCATCAGCAATGGAGGAATGTTCCTTTTACTTCACATCCTCTCCTGCATAAGTTGTCATCGTTGTTTTTGACCTTGACCATTCTTATAGGTGTAAGATGGAATCTCAGAGTCATTTTGATTTGCATTTCTCTGATGGCTAATGATGTTGAACATTTTCTTAAGTGTCTTTCAGCCATTTTTAGATTCATCTGTTGAGAGTTCTGTGTTTAGGTCTGTACCCAATTTTGTATTGAATTATTTGTTCTTTTAGTGACTAATTTCTTGAGTTCTTTGTATGTTTTGTCACCCTTCTGTCTGATGTGGGGTTGGTGAAGATCTCTTCCCATTCTGTAGGTTGCCACTGCCAAAGGCCTTTTCTACATCTAATGAGATGATCATGTGTTTTTTTTCTTCAGTTTGTTTATATGGTGCACTACCTAATTTGCTTTATGAGGCCATGATAACTCTGATATCCAATCTACATAAAGACCCAACAAAAGAGAATTAGACCAATTTCCCTTATGAACGTAGATGTAAAGCTTCTTAATTAAATACTTGAAAACTGAATCCAAGAACACATCAAAATGAACATCCATCAATATCAAGTGGGCTTTATCCAAGAGAAGCAGGGATGATTCTTTTGTTTCTGTTTTGTGTAAAATCTTGAGGAGTATTGCCATTCACAGCTTTTTAATGTAATTGCAACACTCTCCACTCTGAGTTGTGTGGGTGTTATCTTCAGCAATGGGGCCTTGCTGTCAGTTTGTGGAGAGCAACCTATAGTCTTGGCAAGAGCCTGGGTTGTTTGGGGATTCCCCTGGGACCCCACTGGCTACCAGTTTAATTAGATGTGACCCTATCCCAGTATTGGAGGCATCATTTGGTGACAAGAAAAGGCCAACTGGGACTCTGTCTCTCTCATTGTTTGTCCATTTCATGTATGTATACATTTTAGGAAACATTTACTGTATTAGATTTCCAAAGCACCCCTCAAAAGGCCCCTAATTTTAGCTGTCTGTCTGCTTATTCCCTCCCTTGTCCTTTCCCCCTCCCCACTTGATTCTCCGATTCCAGCCCCTCCATCCATCCATAACTATCTATTCTATTTCCTTTTCCTAACACAATCTATCTGTCCTATAATACCTTACTCTGTACCTAACCTCTGTGGTTCTATGGATTGTGGCTTGATTATCACTGACTTCACAGCTAATATCCACATATAAGAGAATACATAACATGTTTGTTTTTCTGGGTCTCCGAGTTTACTCAGGATATCTCACTCAAGAGGATTTTTTCTAGTTCTATCCATTTACCCATAAACTTCTTGATTTCGTTTCTCCCTTTCCCTTCCTCCAATTCTTGGTTTCTTTTTTCAAATTATGTGTGCATGTGTGCGTGCACACACACATTCCTAAACACATTGCTCAGTCTGTATGTTACTTGTATACATATATTTCCAGGGCTGATCATTTGGTATTAGATAACCAACTGATGTGCTTTGCCCTGGGGAAGACTAATTCTCCAGTTGTCAGTATTCTGTAGTTGCTTACAGTTCTTTGTCTATGGTTGAGGCTTCATGAGCTTTCCCCATCCATGTTAGTTTGTCTGGTGGTGTCATCCTTGGACAGTTTGGACAGTTATGTTGATGAGACTTTATGTGTGTGTAACTTCTGACATTTCTTGGAGGCACAGTCTCACAGCAAACTTCTTGATCCTCTGGTGCTAATAGTCTTCTTTGTTTTTTTGTTTCTGTTTTTTTTTGAGACAGTGTTTCTCTGTATAACAGTCCTGGCTCTCCTGGAACTTGCTTTGTAGACCAGGCTGGTCTCAGACTCACAGAGATCCACCTGCCTCTGCCTCCTGAGTGCTGGGATTAAAGGTATGCACCACTTATATCTGGCTGTCTCTTGTAATCTTTCTGCCCTGCCCCCTTCTTCAATGTTCCCTGAGTCTTAGTAGAGCTCAGATTCCTAAACAATAGGTAGCAACACCATATGGGGGTCACATAATTGAGTAAGGGAATTGTGAAATATTTAGTCACCGTAAAGAGTTTCAACATATAATGAAACCAAGGTGTGTTTTGGCAATGCTCACCTGTGTAGCATCGTATGACTTCACTGTAGCCTAGCTTTCAATGTACAACATGAATCACTATGCATGTTGTCATACTATACAACACTAATAAATGCTGCTTGTAACATCTCAGGTCAAGTTTGAGGTTATTATATAATAAGAATTATTGTGTTTTCACTGTACATATAGGGTTTTCTGTTCTTACAGAAACATAACGTTTAATTATGGAAAACAAAAGTTTTTATTATTTTCCTAGCATCATTTATTAGCATGGTAGTGTCAAATTAGTATATCTTTGTATTTTTATTGTGCTATAATGTTAGGTTTTAAAAGTTGCTGACTTATCTTTCACAGAAAATCATTCAATGATTTTTGGCTTGGTATTAGGACAGAATTTCCAATAATTTCTAACATGGCCCTAAATATACTTCTCCCATTTTGTACTTGGTATTTTTGTGAAATGGTATTCTCAGCATTGATGCTTACAAAACAAAATATTGATCAAGTCTAAAAAATGTTGATAATGCTCTGTTTTGAAATTTCAAATATTCATCCAAGATTTATTTTTATGTAAAAGTAAATGAGCACATTTGTTGTATTAGTCCCCAAATTTCCTTGGTCTTTAATTATTGATAAAATATGTGTATAATAGAATTATTTCAAATATTTCTTTAAGATTTATTGTCAGTAAATGTTTGATTTGTATAACCTGTTTTACATACCCATATACCAGGGTCACATAAAAATCTCTTGGGTGAAAGAAATCACAAGTAATGAAACCATAAGAAGCCCTGGGCTACAATATGATTGCATACAAGGTCTCCCAGTGACCACAAGATGATGTATACATATCCTACTTATTGGACACAGCCCTGGGAAAGGAGCAGTGCTGAATTTACCAGGATTAATTTTGTGCTGTTGAGTGAATATAGACCTAAGAAAGAAGTTAAGTTTAGCGTAGAAAATACATGTTTTGGTAGCTTGGGTTTGTGTCCTGAGATTCATATATATTGCATTTGTTTGAAATGATACCGGGAAGGGTGATTTGGGAGTAGAAGGGATATCTGAAGGAGATGGCATGGATTGAAGAACCTGATAGGAAAGTTGAAAACTGCAACTGTGTGGACCTTAATACAGTAGTAACTTTGGGAGCCTTTCCTGGTGAATCTCAAATAGGGCTCCTCTATCCCATCTGATGCTTCTCTTACAAGAATGACACAGCCATATGCTGGGTGACATAGTTTTAGAGAGTGGAGTGTGGGCCGGATTGGTAGGTGCTACTGGGGAGGATATAGCTTCACATCGCCATCAGTATGTGGCAGTGTAATCGCAAAGCCACCATCTTTGTTCCTCCCTTGTGTATAGAATTAGCGTTTTCAATCCTAATGTTTTTCATCCCTTTCTGTACCCTCACCTTCTGCTCTATGACTCTGCAGTGTTTCCCTACCCCCTGCATGTGAATGCTCACACATGTGAATGTACAAACAGAACATTAGGTGTCTTCCTCTAGTGCTTTCTACTTTATTGCTTGAAACAGGTTCTGTCACTAAAATAGAGGGTCACCTTTTCAGCTATCCTGGCTAACTAACCAGCTCTTGGTATTTATCTGTGTCTGCTCCCCTGTGCTGGAAGTAACAGAATGTGCAGCCATGCCTAGCTTTTTAATGTTGGTGCTGAGGATTCAAACTCAGGTCCTTCTCATTGCAGAGCTAGCACTGCTGCTCATTGACACCACCCCCCTCAGCCCCAGCTTTGCAGTTCTTCCTAGTAAAGAGATGGACTCTTTCTCTAATGCTTGATTTTGAGTCTGGTCATGAGATAAGCTTTGGAAACTGGGTTATTAAAAAGCATCCTTGTATATTTCTGTCAATACCTTGAAAATCACATGCCCATGATAGCATATTAATTTCAGAAAGAAGATGAGATATTTGTAGAGCAAAGTTAAATCATTCAAGTCAAGCCCAGAGCAGAGGAAGCCCTCTGGCAGAGAACAATAGAGCCATTCAACCAAAGCCCAGCCCAGATTATTTCAACCTCTGTTGAGTCTTAGACAAAAGCACCAAATAGATGCTTACTGTTACCCACTGGGATTTTTGGGATTATTGTGATCATGGTTGGTAACACCATTTTTCTCTTCCTTCCACCATGGTTTTCCTATTCCAGTAAGAACTTGCTTTCTTTTAAAGAATTTAGCCCTTTCTATTCTTCCATCAGCATTGCTTAAAAATACACATTCGAAAGATTGGGGAGATGGATCAGTTACTAAAGTGATTGACATGTAAGTATGAAGACCTAAATTCAGATTTTCACCATTCATACAAAATAGCCAAGTTTAGTCGCACAGTCCTGTGTCCCTCACACTGGGAAACCCTGGGGAATGCTAACCATATTAGTAAGTTCTAGGTTCAGTGACAAATCTCATCTCAAAAGTTAAGGTGGGGAGTGCTTGAAGAAGATACCCAATGACAACCTCTGGCCTTTACACACATGTGCGCAGAAGCACATACTCACAGACACACAGACACATGCACAGGCATGTGTGTACAGACACACACATACAGGCACATAGACAGACAGACAGACAGACATACACACACACAAATACTCACCACTCATCTAAGAAAAGATTTAAGGATACTTGACTCAATGGTTCTACTGATAAATCATCAAAGCTAGACCTAGAAGATAATTCTGGTCGGATGATTTGATAAAAGAGGTTTGGGTGGTGGAGTGGGTGGAGGGGAAAAGGTTAATTTTTTCTCCTTGGTGATGATTTCTCAGTGTAATAGAGTGTCAGCTCATAATTTCCTTTCTCATATTTATATGTCTTTTCATGTAGGATTTTGATAAATAGTATAATATTTCTGGCTATAATTTTCTAACTATAGATAGAAACAATGTCATTTTTTACCTTGACAGAATATGGGAAATTAATATATCTGAAGTCTCTACATAATGAAGAAAAGCAAAAAAAGTCAATAATTTTTAACATATGAATACTCAAAGGTGTTTTGTTTTTTCTTTTTTCTGCTTGCCTATTCTTTCAAATGGAACAATTGGTGGCATTTTTCTTATCACTATTCATGTGATCTTGAGTGACTTTATTAGCTGAACAAACATTTTAGTCATGGGTGAAACTCTTCCTGCAGCAATCAGCTTCAACAGAGTGTCAGGTCAAAAGAGTTCACACTGTAATAGCTGTCATCACTATAAAAATTTTTAAATAAAGACATTTTTTCTTTTGTAATTCTGAATGCCTTGGGGACCAAGTAGCAAGTCCACCCACAGCTATTGTCAAGTGTATTTCTTTTTTCATCAGTAATAAGGAGTGATCTTTCCTCTACCTAAATTTAGTTATCCTACAAGAAAGATCTAGAGGTTCGTGTTGCAATATTGAATTCCTGATCTTTTCTTATCTATTTTTCTTTTTGAAGTCTCATAATTTCTAATATAATCAGAATCCTTAACCCTAATGTTGAATAGGTGTGTCTAGATCTAAATTTGTTTACTATAATGAACTTTCTTATAAGATTTGATATCTTGATATATAAAAATTCCAGTTTTCCTGTCTTTTCTGCTAAGCAGCCAACATAGTTAAAGGTAAGTTATATTTGTATCCACCACAAAGGGTCATGTGTTCTTTTGCCTACTAGACACCTTTGGTTAAGCCTCTGTGAGCCTACAGTTTGACTCTGTTCGGGTGGAATCATATTTAAAGTGAACGAATGTAAACATGTTTATTTTCTTGCACTTCATATTATAATGCCTCCTGTTGCAGGTTGGGTTTCCTGGGAAACAGACCCTGAGACGGAGTTTAGCAGACCAGTAGTAGTATTCTTAGGGTTATCCTGTTGCCACTTCACTTCTCTTTCTGCCCAGTTCTGTTTTCTTCCCCTCAATCAGATTTATATTTCTTTAGTTCACATAATGTTTATGGCTGACATAATTGGATTAAGCAATTATGAGAACAAAAACTGAATTGATCTTTATGAAATTGGTTTTATTTTTTATCGCTTCCTTTTCCCTCTCTCTACTCCCTCCATCCCTTCCCATAATTTTCTTTTCTCCCTCTCAAATTTATGGCCTCTTAGTCTTTAATGAATACATAAATATAATTTATATTTATTAATGCATATTTATGTATATAAATACAACTTACTGAGTCTGTTGTTTGCATGCTTATGTTTGAAAGTATGCAAATTAATAGATGGGAGGGAGCTGTGTTTTCTGTGGGTGTCATAGCTGTGGGCATTCTGTCATGGGTTATGGTCGCCCTTTTATTTTTATTTTTTCAACTAGAGGGAATGATAGGATCAGTCAGTTAACTGGAAGGTTTATATGCGACTTCAGCTTTGCTCTCATATTCAGGCAAACTTTGTTTAAGTACAACATAAGACACTCATCATACATTTTCAGCAGCTTAAGAAATATCCGTAGTTTTGCCTACAGAGATCTGGAATTCTTGAATAGAGTGGGTTTTAGCATCTGTGAGTCATGGAATGGAAATGAAGGGGAAGGAACAAGGGTTTTCATGGTAGATAGCAAGATTGACAGGTTGGTGAATGGAACCGGCCACACTTTCAGGTGCAGTGGAGTATCAAGGTGGAAGGATGCTCATGGGCATTCAGAAGGAGTTAGATTTGCAGGGACATGATGAGTAGGAAGGTAGGTCACAGTGTGGTAGAAAGTTTAGGTTTTGATTTCACTTGCTTATAAATTGATATTTTTAGGAATGCTCTGCCTCACTTTGATAACTAAAGTTAATTAAGTGGTGCTCATGCTTAGTTAAGGTGGCTGAACTTTGACTTGTGGGTGCATCAAATTAAGGCTACGAGATAGTATCATTTGGACTGGCTTTAGCATGTCAGCGTCAGCTTAGACACTTGACAAGGAAGCACCAATCATGTCATACAACAGGTTGTATGGGCATTATGAGTACATATGATCTGGTGTGTTAAATGCATTCTTTCAAACTCACATTTAAACTAAATGTCATTTTAGCACTGAGCCATTATCTTAGCAATCCGGTCTTCACAAGAAACAAAAGCCTTAGAAAACATGCAATCCCACTAAAGGAATCTTCTAAAATCATGGGGGGAAATCTTCATGTTTCACAGTCAAGCAAATGCTTCCCCAGCTTAGAATAAGAATTAATAGAGGGGTCAAATGCTATCCTGAAAGTGTATTTCTGCCCTTCAGGCAGTGATGCTTGTCAGCAATTCAGGGAAGGGAGAGGGTAAAATGGTGCCATTAGCTGGATGAGCACTCACTGTTCTTTTTGTGTGTGTGCATTTTTTCATATTCAGAAAGAGCTGCTTTCAACAGCTCTTTCCCTCCGAGCTTTCCTTCTCACTTAGTGCCCCATTTGAGTAATCTTCTCCCCCAGGTGTCAAAGCTGTATTAGCAGAGCATTTTCTCTCTACTTAGCAAAGGTGTATCTCTGATGAGTTCATTTATCCTCCTCCTCTGCAGAGAGAAACAGTCAAAACACCAGAGGGAAAATGAACGGAGTGCAGAGTTAGGGGTGAGGGTAGGGGAAATGGGGCATGGTGTAGGTCGACATGAAAGAGGAGTTATCTATGTAGTATGTACTCAGCTACACGTGCCAGGTATTACATTGCTCTGCTTCATTTAGTCCTCCCCAGACTCCAGGGATCTAAACACCATCTCCATCTTTACAAATGAAGAAAATGAGCATCAGGGTGTTTTTGAGAAGCTTGTCTAGGGGCACAGGAAACATTGTTGTAACTTGTGCCA
This sequence comes from Ellobius talpinus, assembly GCA_001685095.1. Classification (NCBI taxonomy): domain Eukaryota; kingdom Metazoa; phylum Chordata; class Mammalia; order Rodentia; family Cricetidae; genus Ellobius; species Ellobius talpinus. The sequence goes on from LOJH01007575.1 coordinate 7,882, forward strand.
GATCCAGATTCTACCTCAAGCAGATCTGGTCTTGAGGATGTCCCTCCCACTATGGCAGGATGTTCCGAGGAAGACACTGAAGGGATAACCCAGGAATGTCTGGGGCTGAACACTGGAAATTTCATGTGTTTAAAATGCCATGGAGGTTAAACTAGACACATCTGCATAGCTGAAGGTGTGCAAGAGACAGCGTGTAACTTTTGCAAATAAGGTTTGGGATAAAGCTTACAGAGGCAGATGCCACCTTCAATATCTCTTATCTTACACCATTTAAGGAATTAGATGGGGCAGGGTAAAGGAACACCCAGGCAAAGGAGAGAAGGTAGCATTCAGATTACAGGAGACATGGTGCAGAATGGCCTGTCACATTTTGAGCATATATTAATTGATATTGTATGAGCTAATTGGAAAGATGTGATGACTTCCAAGTCACTGTTAATGGCTCTCTAATTTTAGGGACCATTTGATACAGGAAGATTTAAGTGTCTAGTCATATCTATAGAACATGTTATAGTGTATGTGACTTACTAGTGCTACTGAAAGTGTGGCCCCTGCACCAGTTCCAGACCCCAGAGTGTCAGTCATTCAGTGGTAAGCAGAGGCATTGAGAATAAGCTAAGCATGTAGACCTGTTTTAAAAAGTTTAGTGTGCGTGTGCACACGTGTGCATGCACGTTTGCACCACAGCACATGTGTAGAGGTCAGAAGACAACTTTCAGGAGTCAGCTCTCTCCTTCCACCCAGGTCCAAGGGATCCAACTTAGGTTGTCAGGTTTAATGATAAGCACTTTTACCTGAAGAGCCACCTCACCAGGCTTACAGAAACTTCAATGTCAAACTGATAGTACTGTCTCATCATGTGACCAGTGTGCTTGCATTTAGGGTGCTTTAAAATATTTTTCTGTGATCAGGATGCATGATGTGAAATCTCCAAACAATCAGTAAAAAATGTTTTTCTGATAACTCATTTTTATTGAACCTTATAAAAATTATTGGTCTATGTAGTGATTTTTTTTATGTTTTAACAAATAAAGCTTGCCTGAAGATCAGAGTACAGAGCTAAGCCACTAGAGGCCAGGTGGTGGTGGCGCACACCTTTAATCCCAGCACTAGGGAGGTAGAGACAGGAGGGATATGGCTGGACCGAGAGAGGAATGTAAGGCAGGAGGAGACAGGAACTCAGCGCAGTCTGAGGTTTGGTGGAGACAGTTGCAGCCTGAGATGAAGTCTGAGGAGACAGTCTGAGGACAGGATTGGCCCTTCGGTCTGAGCATTGGTAGAGACAAAAAGGTCTCTAGTGACTGGCCGCACTGCTTCTCTGATCTTTCAGCTTTCACCTCTGTAATATCTGACTCCTGGTTTTTATTAAGAACAATTAGAATTCGTGCTAGAGGTCTATGCCAATAATGGTTTGAAAAGAATTGATCTATGGGACAGTCAAGAAATTATTAGTTTCTGAGTGCATATGAAAGTACATGAAGTAACATGGCTTATATCTCTGAGTTCTTTATCTCTTTATTCAAGAAAGTCAAGCGAGAACTGTTAGAAGCAAGTTTTTCTTTTATTGATTTATTACTCTTTGATGTGATGCTCTGAAGTACAGCCATGCTGGCAAGCTACAAGCAAGTCAGGTGTGTAAACTGGTTCTCTTTGTGTGACTTTGCATATTTTAGAATAGAGAAACAACAGCTCTCAGTGCACCCTAACAAATACAACCATGAAATGGCCTTTATTTAAAACACACTTAACAGTTAAATGTTCTAACTCTTAAAAAACTCCTTGTTAAATGCCCTGAATTGTTATTATATTGCCTTTATGTTTGTAAAATGAGTCTTATTATTATCTTGAGTCAGCCTGGAATAAACACATTTTCTCCTCTAAGTTTATTATGTTCTAATGAATAATTTAAATACTCATAAGTAAAACCCTTTGATGTCCAGCTGTAACTCAGAATTAGGTGATTTCAAGTGATTTCTTGTACCCATAGCTAAGTGGCCTAATTATGTTACAAATACATACCTTGAACCAGTGAGATGGCTCAGTGGGTAAAGGTGCCTGCTGCCAAATCTGATGACTTGAGTTTGATCCCACTTGAGTGGAAGGAGACAACTCCCACAGGTTGTCCTCTGATCTGCACGCATACTGCGGCATGTACACTCCCCAAACACACACACTAAATTATATATACATACATGTGTATGTACCTCAAATATTCATAATACCATTTTTTTAATTTCAGAAACTGTTCTAAATTGTCCATACATTGTTGAAAGACTCAAAGCCAATCCTTTCCCTTTCCATAAAATTCTAGAACTCTTGGCTGATATGCATGCAGTCTGGCAGGAATAGGTGCAATCCTGGGTAGGACAGAGAAAGACACCTTGGTCATCCAGAGACCATTAGGTCATAGAAAGCTCTGCCATGGTTTTCCAGTCATGAAGATGCCCAGCCACGGATCAATTGCTATTCTATCTCAAGGCCACTTTCAAGAGACTTCATGCATCATCCCTTCCTTCCTTCCTTTTTTCTTTTCTAAGTTGTTCTTTTTCTTTTAAAAAAAATAAAGCAAGTTACACAAGGGCTTGGCTAGGATTACCTCAGCTTCCTACTTTCTTGTTGTTCTTAAAAAATAAACAGATTCTTTATACTGCAAGGGTTGCATTTGCCCGAGGGTTCACTGAAGCTGCAGGGCCATGCTTACCTATTTCTAGTTTGAGATGAACCCTTCCTCTATGAGTCTATAACTAATCCCACCAATTTATATAGTTTTTACCAACCATAATTTAATGTTTTATTGACACTAAATCAGTTTTTTTATCAGTAATAATATATTTGTCCAAATTAGTTCAATATATTTGTATTTTAGTCTACTGTTTCTTCTGTTCTATAAGCAATGGGCATAATTTAATTTAATGTTGGATGGGATATGTCCTAGCAATTTGTTCTATACAGCATTCTAGTTTCTGCTGAACTTTTAATGATGCAGTCACGATACAGTTACATGATATGAACAAATTAAAAATATTGTGGTACTTGGCAGTATTTTAAAAATAGCTTAAGTGCTAATAATGGGCATATTTAAAAAATTCTCTAGAAGGAAACCTGTGAAATTTGATTATCCATCGAAGTGTGTTGACTCATCAGAGTAAAGAACACATTTGTACACAGAATATGTGTTAATCTTGGGTCTTACTTTCAGCAGCCAAAACTCCCTGGTAAAAACACTTTGTGACCTTCAGCTTGTCATCTTTTCTTTACAAGAGCACTGTGGCACACTTAGCTGATACTGCTTTGGGGACTCTGGGACCTGAACACATGAAGACATAAGACAAAGGACCCTTTCTTTTTAACCAGTGATCTCTGGTAGGCTCAGTGCTCAAAGTCGTTGAAATTTCTCTGGGACATGTAAAATCAATCAATTTCATAATTTAATTCAGCAAAGAGGAAAAATGTGTTTTAACATGTAGTGCTTCAAGTCACATTATAGCATTTATCTTTAGGGAAGAGTTCAGAGTCATTTTGTTTTTTTTATGTTTCATTTTGTTATTTTCTCCTTCTTTTCACATTTTGAAAGGCACAGAATTTTAAAATCTAAATTCTTGCATTTCTGTGAAAGAAAACAACCTTTATATGTAGCATACATAAATGATTTCAAGGATTTGTAAGCCACTTAAGACTGCATAGTAAGTATAAATAATGCACATTTTCCTAACATTTCAAGAGTTTAAAAATCTCAATATATGACATAAAATAAAGAATTAATTTTCAGAACCAAACATATCAAGGTTCTGGCCAAAGAATTTTTTAGTAGAAATAATTGTTCGCAGGGTGGTTTTTATTTGGGCCTTTTCAAAGAGCTGTATTTGGTGATTGTTGTTAAAAACTGTCACTGTAAGCATTGTTACTTTAAATGGTCTACTTTCTATGTCTGACTACAACATGCTTGGCAAAGAGCAGTGCATATGCCCAATAAACTCTTCATAAATTTATTATAAGGCAATATCTACTTGTCAGTTCTTGAGTCATTACTTTTGACATCAAGAGAAGATACAAATGGAAAGTGAACATACAGCCCCTGAAATAATTTTAAATGAGTAATATAGATCATAGGAGAGGTTGTTAATGAGAATAAAGGAAATAATATTTTCTGGCACTTTGATAATTGCTTTTATAGAAACAAGAAGAGGTGGTTCAAATTTAAACCTGATTAGAGCCTGCTAAATCATGGGGTGATGAAAAATGACAAAATAAATCTAGATTAAACCTCCTCTCACCATGATCTTTTTCTAAATATCACTGTATAGTTCTTATACAAAATTTAATCAAGTTTCTCATTTGCTCTTGCTGATAAAATATGTTCAAATAAAACACATTGGTTCCTTTTGTGCTAGGCACTACTAATGATTTGAACTAATGCTCAACACACAATTTAAAGCACATAGTTATCATCATGTATTTAGTGTATAGGGAAAGGGATGAGTTCATATTCAGACTCAACTTCCACTAAGATCAGATTTGGTGGATTTCAATAAATCATAGTACAGATAGATTATGGAGCTACTGTGGTCACATCATCTGTCATCTACTTGCAATGGCCTTTGCTTTCCAGGTTCTTAAAATATAATTAAGAAGACAAGATATACAGACATGAAAAGTTAAATCATCATCTGAGACAGTGATATAAGAGTTATCTCAAGGCAATACATGATTGAGTAACAAATAATGTTTCTTGCCTCTGTACTAGTGGCATTTATAGCTGTACACAGATGAAAGCAAGCCTCAAAATTCAAGAGTTCAAAGGTGAAACACACACACACACACACACAGAGAGAGAGAGAGAGAGAGAGAGAGAGAGAGAGAGGAATTCCAGACTGGAGATTATTTCATGAAACAGGCAGGGGGCCTGGGGATAGCCCTCTAGGGTGACTGGCCTTTGCTGGGGATGACCCTCTAGGGTGACTGGCCTTTGCTGGGGATGGCCCTCTAGGGTGACTGGCCTT
>LOJH01007575.1:12926-30820 GCA_001685095.1 Ellobius talpinus
CCCTCTAGGGTGACTGGCCTTTGCTGGGGATGGCCCTCTAGGGTGACTGGCCTTTGCTAGGAAGACAGAAGGGTGAGTCTGGTAAGTATGCTACTGTCTATCTCAAATTCTAGATTGTGTTTCTGCCTGGCTTTACACATCTTAGGAAGAAGACTCTGTTAGTGTGCAAGAGCCTAGTGACTACTTAGCAAAATTCACATTCTCTTCTTTGGGAGCTGGACTTTATTTCCCAGACTTCATTGAAGTTATATATAGCCATATGGCAGATTTCTGTCCATTAAATGAATGGAAATGTATTAAACAAGTGAAATGTAACACATGATCCTGAAATTCACTAGATTCAGACATTAAAACATCTATCTCAGCTGGGGTGGTGGCACGTGCCTTTAATTTCAGCACTTTGGAAGCAGAGGCAGGTGGATCTCTGAGTTAAAGGCCAGCCTAGTCTACACTAGTTCTAGGTTCTAGGACACCCAGGGCTACATAGCGAGATCTTGCCTCGAAAAACCAAAAAGAAAAAAGAAAAAGAAAAAGAAAGAAAGAAAAAAGAAAAAAAAACAAAACAAAACCAAAACCAACTATTTTCTCAGTTTCCGACCATACATACATTTAGGAATTTACTAATTAATCAAGAGACCCTATATCAGGATCTTGTTTGAAATTGAGGGCACAGTGTGGGTTAGGAGGCCCCATCTTCTGCAGCTTTCCCTGGAGCTGGAACATAGAGATCCAAGGTGACTCACTTATATATGCCGATTCTCAGGAAGCTCATGGGCCTACCTGGGGGGCTACGTGAGGAGATTCTGTGATGGCAACAGGGTAAGCAATTTACAGGCGTCATCAGCCTTGGAAGTGGCATGCCATTACAAGACTCAGCCGTGGAAACCCTTTCTGCCATTTTACTCATTCCACAGGTGCTCCCCAGTCAGTGTGGGAACAGGCATATGTGCAGCCATAAATGCCAGCAGGAGGGGTTCATTGGAGCCATTGTGAGGGCTGGCTCCTGCAGAAACCATTATCTGTTGCCTTCAGGCTTGACCCTTCAAAAATCTCCCATGTGGTCTTCCAACCTCTGTCCCCTTTCAGTCTGCTTAAATGAAATGACACCCAGGGCAACTTTGGCCCTCTGTAATTTCACTGAGGGGGCTCCTCTGTGGATTCATTCACCTAATGAGGGATAGAAATTGACCAAGAAATGGATTCTGCTGCATTCGAGCTGTTGCGTAGTTTAAGGTCCATTTGGCTGAGCAATTTTAATCTAGCCGGTGGATCTTTGCAATGTCCTTTTTTTTCTTTGAGGCAAAGTAAAATACAGTGTAATGGTAAAGACATGAGCAATCACTTGTATCACGGGCATTTGTCCTTTAAAATTTTTATTTATTTATTTTTTAAACTATGCCTGTGTGTCTGTAGATCACTTGTGCACCTGGGATCCTTCCAGGTCAGAAAAGGGCATCAGATCCCCTAGAACTGGAGTTGCAGACAGTTGTGAGCCACCATGTGGGTCTTATAACCCAGGTCCCCAGGACGAACAGTCACTGAGCCATCTCTCCAGCCCTAGATTTATTTATTTTATTGTGTGTGTATGTTTTGCCTTGTGGGTGTCTGTGGAGGCCAGAGGAGGCTGCCAGATCCCCTGCGACTGCAGTTACACATGGTTGTGGGCCTCCATGTGGCTTCTGGGAACCAAACCAGGATCCTTTGCAAGGCTTCTTAACTGTTAGGCCCTCTTTTGTGTCTTTTCTTCTGCTATTTGCTGTTTGCATTTTCCAGCAAGTATCCGTTGAATCCCTACCACAGGTCAGACCTGATTCTCGCTACTAGGAACATAATCATAACAAGAGAGAGCGCTTGCTTCTTGGAGCTCATATTCCATTGGATTATCTACTGGCTAGTATGTGCCACTTCATACACACGTGAGGAAGTAGGCTGAGTTAATATTCCTATTCAGGATTTGCAGGATCTCCTGATTTGCTGAGGGACTGATCAATTTGTGTTTTCCTTAATTGTACTTTAAGCCAGTGCCAAGTCTTCTCAAACTTTAATGTGCACACAAATAAGTGAAGTAACTGGAGAGCTTGTAAGAAATATAAAATCTGATTCAGCAGTTCTGTGGCGCTGTCTCAGATTCTATATTTTTAATAAGCTCTGAAGTGATACTGATGAACTAGTCCACAAGCTATACTTTGTCCCACAAGGTCCCAAGGAAAGAAAAAAATGGTCATTGGATCTTAAAGATGTCCTGTGCAAAAACGACCTCAGACTCAAATGAGAACACGCACCTCAAGGAGAGGGCAGCCGAAAGCAGCCTGGTTCCTTCCTGCTTCCAGACTCCCAATGCCTTCCTCTCAGGAGCTCAGAAGCCTGATGTTCCCTTCTACCTCGGCTCTGTGAAAGAACTCCTTGACATTATAATGGCCTCAGCAATTCTTGAGTGAAGGTCAAGAGATCAAGATTTGGAGAATAAAAGAGATGCTTAGGCCTGCTACAAAGCTGGGGACAAGATAAAGAGCAATCCAGTGAGGGTAACATTGAATGGAATCCGCAGTTTCGGCATCAATAAAGCTGGATTTTTCTATGACAGTCAAATGGAGTAATGTTCTCAGTTTATATGGCAGTGACACTTTGTGAATGAGGCTAGTAGACTTTTTTCTCCTGCAAGCTATTACCTGCATGCTGGTGAGAATAAAGTGGGGCAACTCTTACAAAGCAGTTGGCACCTGCATGGGCACAAACAAACGTTAGCTACAGAGACTTCTGCTGGGCTGGATTTAAAACAGAATAATTAAAAGGTTTCTCCAATAGATAGGGGAGACCTGACCTTTTTGAAAACAGAAATGGAAATATTCCTGGAGAGTTTCTTGGAGGTTATTGATGGAAGATGAAGGAGAGAGTAGGGATAATGGAAGGAGCAAGATTATCCACACCCCATCTTACAGCTAACATCTCCAATTCGCTATAACAAAGAGAGTTCCAGAAGAAGTATTTTACCCCAAGAAAATAGTACATTGCTCTTTTTTTTTTTCAAGACAGGGTTGCTCTGTGTAGTCCTGGCTGTCTTGGAACTTGCTCTATAGAACAGACTGACTTTGCACTCAGAGATATGCCTGTCTCTGCCTCCCAAGTGCTAGGACTAAAAGTGTGTGCCATCACTGCCTGGCTCAATTCAGTTGTCAAAAACATGTGCCAGTGATTATACTTTGAACATTCTCCAAAGTTCAAACATCCAGGCAAGCATTACAATTTTCCAATATTAACCATTTCCTAGCTCGTTATCTAAGAGAAATAGCTAAATTAATATAAAATACTTGTTTAGTAGACAGCATCATGCTATACTTCGCTTATTCTTTATTATTCAAACTTTTGAGCAAAAATTCAATTTCACTTTTCAGGTATTAGCTATTTTTCATGTCCATATCTTTCCCCAATACTTAGAGAAAAACAGGAAAATAAAAAGACATAAGATGTTCTCAGAGACACCAGTCTTGGGGTGGTGGAAATTTTTCAGTTGATTGTAGTGAATATTACATAACTGCATATATGTTTCAAAAATCATAGAATTCTACCCATGCAAAGGGGTTTACTATATGCAAATGATATATAAATATGCTTGGTTTAAACAAAAAACAAAAGACAACAAGGACAAAGAACACATCCTAGAATACAAGGTCAGATGATTTAAATCTGTAAATGGATATTTTAAAAACTGAATTTATTACTGAAGTAGGAAAGAAAGGTTCATTAGTAGAGAGGTAATACTCCCAGACCAGCTTATTTCACCCTTGTCTTATCAGGGACAGCCCTCTGCACCCTCTGACCTTACCAATTAGGCAAAGCCCAGAGGCAGAGGCCTGGCTTGTTAGCCCTAACAGTGAGGCTGGGTGTAGAAAGAAAACTCCCTTAGTCACTGGGACAACATGAGGTCTGTGCAAATGCAACTGTGGGAGACGTGGAACTTTCGCTGGGTAGTTGTAGATTTTGTGAGCTCTTAGGCTTGTGCTGAACAGAAACAGCTCTGGCTCAGGCGCTTGTCTAGCTTGCATCATTTCAGCCATGTCCCTGCTCTCTGGTTCTTTTGCAGAAAGGCCTCCCTTGTTGATCCTATTGCAGACAACCAACCACACTTGTAAATCACTTGTGTGTCTCACTAGCCTGCAAGTTTTATGAGGGCATGGGCTTCATTTTTTCCCTTCCATGGCTCCAGAACTGTAACAGCGCTGGGATTAGGAGATTCTCAAGGAGAAACCTTGTAGAATAAAGGGAAGATGCAATTGCTGAGTCTGAAGCATAGTCAGGAGAGAGAGTGAGTAGAAGCAGGCGTTCAGATGCACTCACTCACTTGGGCCACTCAGCTGCCATTTCTTGGGTATTTTCTACCTTCGCTCAGTGAGTGCGGTGGTTAATCTTGATTGCCAACCCAACTGGATTAAGAAACAGCTAGGAAATCTGGACATAGTAATGCACCCCTTTTCTCTTGGCACTTGGGAGGCAGAGGCAGGCAGATATCTGTTAGTTCCAGACCAGCTTGCTCTACATAGTGATTTCCAGGGCAACCAGAGCTACATAGTTAGACCCAGTCTTGAAGGTAAAGTAAACATAAGGAAGGGAAAGAAAGGAAAAAAGAAAGTGATCTAGGAGATTAGTGAAGTGTACTTCTGGGTGTGTGTTTGAAGGCCTTTCCTGAATGCCGGGTACAGGTGTGCACCCCACATGCAGATTATCACAGGAGAGCACTAATTCCTATCCCCACTGCACACACATGTGCTACCGAAATCTACCTGCTGTTAGATTTTTCCTCTTCCGTCTGTTAGCTTTAGACGCTATTGCTGTGCCTTTTTTTCTTGCTTTGCTTATTGACAAAGACTTGTTTAGCTGCTCACTGTAATTTGCCATGTGAAAGGAATATTCCTCATACTCTCCCTCTTGTTTCTCTTTCTTCTGCATCTTGGGTTAGGCCCCTGCTTGAAATATCTCAAGGCTATGCTCGACTCCTCAGTTTAATAGTCAAATCAGAATTAATCATACCACCTTTTCCACTCATATCTCTAAAATATGAAAATGCGAAGGGAAACACATGGGAACCATGGAAACACTCAGTGGGCTCTTTACCTTTAATGTTTTTCTGAAATGCTGTTTGATTCAGTTCAGTTCTGGGTAAGTTTTTGTAATGTTTATTAGATGAATTTATACCTCCTAGTGTACACAAGCATACTCTCTCTCTTTCTCTCTCTCTCTCTCTCTCTTCAAAATGAAAAGAATAAGTACCAAGCCTCTTTGATTAACCCACAATTAAGACTGGCATTAAAACCAAAGGTTGTAAGTTTCAAACAGTAGATTTTGAGAGAACATGGGGGAGACATTTTAAGATGTAGACAGGAGCACTTTTGACAGTGTAAAATGCCGGATGAACCATTGCCCTTTGCTTAGACAGATAAGGGGAGGAAGTTTAACCAATATTTACATACCAGTTTTCACAACTCTCAGCTAAAGCTTTATGTCTTTTAACATATCATCATTATAAAGATGAATTTCTAAGACTGTAAACTCAAAAAGGGCAAAGAGCATTTCTATAGTAGTGTAAGGTTTGTTTTGATAACTCTAGAGGCTGCTGGCTTGTAACCCTGAGACCATGAATGTTTATTACAGGAAACTGCGTGTTAGGATGTCTGGGGTGGAAAATTGTGCTTGTTTGCTTCAACTTGTAAATGGTGTGTGTCACAGGAGGTTGATTTGACTCACCAATCCTTTGATAATTGATCTGCCATTTTTGACCTCACTGATCCAGCTCTAATTATCCCAACGAGAATAAGACAATGTGCAGATCAGTTTGGAATTAAAAACATAGCTGAAGGCATTCTTTGGGGAAAGCAGTTTTACCAACAAAATAAATAAATCACTCTAACAAACGAACATTAAAATGCAAACACAGATCACAGCACTCTTCATAAAAGCTCCAACCGGAAACTATCTAAATACTGTCTGATGATAGCTGGTTAGATAAATACACTGTGGTCTATTTACACAATGGAATACTACACAGAGATGAGAATGGGCTGCAACCAGACACAACAGCATAGATGGGTCTCATAAACAAAATGGTGAGTGAAAGAAGACAGATGCAAGAGAGAACATACCAAGTTCTTTCGTTCCCTTTAAATCTCAAACCAGGCAAAAAGAATTCCTTGTGTTGAGATAGTAGTGCTTATTTGGAGGCAGCAGTGCTTGGAGTGAGCACAATAGGAATTCTGGAAGTTAAAATACTGTTCTAATTCTTGAGTGACACATTTATTTGAGGAATTTTCTTGAATAAGTGCTTTAAAATGCCCCTAGTCTTAAATGTTGTGCAGATATTAGCCAGACAGAGAAGGAAGGAAGGGGTTATTGGGCAGAAGGAATCCTTCATGGGCAGATCACAAGAGAACATAATCATTATCGGCTATGCTATGAGAGCTGGATACAAACATTAAAAACCTGGAAGCACGGCAGAAAAGCACTGCACTAGATCCCTGTCTAAGATCTCGGTGCTTCACATAAGCCCTGTGCTGGTCTTCTGCTGCAGTGCGGTGGTAATCCTGTCTTCTACTCTTGTCTTATTCTCAGAATCATTTACTCAAATATCAATATATCTGTGGAAGCTCTTATTATACAGTTCTTCAATACATGAATCCCAAATTCTGCACATTACCACTGTAATAGTCTCAGTTGTCTCCAGTCTTTGTGAACTGCACGTGATATAGTCGGTTTGGGTGGCGAGTCTAGGGGGCTTGGAACCACCTGAGTTCTTTGTTTGAATGGCAGTTAGCAAGCTATTCATCAAAGAATCAAATGAAGATGATTCCTGCCCTATGAGGAGAGGGCAGGATAGAGAAAAATTTTCCGTCAAAGGCAGTATTAGAATTTACAGGCAGATGCACTCAGTACCACATTTAGGAAAGGCTACTTCTTTGTTTATTACAATAAAACAAAGATTAACACATTGCCAATTAGGCATACTAAAGGAACATAAAGATTTTGATTTGGAAATCCTGAGCAAATGATGTTTTGATTTTAATGTGTTTGTTATTTTTATATATACATATACACATGCACACACATACACACACATACACACAAAGAGAAATCTGCATGGAGAAGTGTGGCATAAATCATTATCTTTTGGCTAAAGAGAATCTACCCCATTAAGTCATTTGACGCAAACTTTGAAAGCAGTTAGCATTAGTTACAGAATGAGAAGTAATCCATGGCTCGTTTATAGTACGGGTCCTTCAAGCTGAGAGTTAAGAGTTAATTGAACCATCTTTTCCTTTCTGGGAGACAACATAGAGACCCAGAGGAATTATGACAAATGGGTCCAAGTTCATAGTACTTATGGCAGAAAAAAAAGAAGTGGTTGAACCCTGGTGTGGTTACTGCAAAACTCTCGAATCCCAGGTATCTAAAGTGTTAGTATTACAAAGCTTGAAACCCGCCAGATCAATTTTCTCCTGCCCAAGGGAGCACAGTGACTCTTCATGACCCATGTCTAGGTTTTAGGATTCAAACATCTATTCAAGGCCGTTATTCTGATATTTGTGACGGTTGTCTAGCGTGTACCTGTGCTAGAAAACAGGCCTCAGTAAAGGCTATGAATTGCAAGTTGTGTTTCTCTTCTTCCAGCCCAGTAGCAAGGTGTGTGTGTGTGTGTGTGTGTGTGTGTTATTGAAAAAATGGAAGCAATACTAGTGTCTTTTGTAGCTCAGGACTCTCAACTCCCTATGTACCTGACAATGACCTTGAACAGGGATCTTCCTGTATCCCTATTTGACCTGTCTCTGCCTTCTAGATGCTGGGATTACAGGTGTGTACCACCTGGCCTGCTTTCTGTGATGCTGGGGATTGAACCTAAGGATTCATGTATGCAAAGCATCAGAGATTTTCCTCCTCACCAGATGAAAGGTGTGCAGAAGGCAATAAGGGTGTTTTCTGTGCACTTAAGGAAGTTGAGAGAATCAGCAAAGTTTGGGATTATATTTTGGGGGTCAAAAGGTAGCGGCTCAATGCAGGAAAATCTGGAGGCACAAAACATATATGGGGATTGCGCTATGGAAAGGGAAGCTGTAGAGTGTAGAGAATTTTCCAAGCCTTACATGATATGTAGACTAGTGTTTATGATCTTGGGGTCTGTTAACTAAATCTGTCTCTCTGTAACCTAGCAAAGGAGGCATGTTCTATGGAGAGGGACACCTACTTCTTGAGGAAAAACAACGAAGCATACACCAGGCTCCCACTTTCATATTAATAGCCCAGAAGATTATTGTAACCAATGGTTACCCCAGTAAACAGTCTCAGTCCTTGAGTTTTGACTTTCATGCTTCTTATCAAAACAGATGCACAAGTTCTAAAAGTCACTTGCCCTGGCGCTGTTGTTTGACCTAAATCAATCTTTTGGCTTCTGGGTATTTTAGCCCTTCTCTTCATCTGTATGACAGACTTACCGGCTCAACTTGAAGAGATTCAGACTCGATGAATAATTGCCTTAAAAAAAAGAAATGGTGAGTCATCGTTCTAAAAATCCATATTGCTTGGCATTTACAGCACTCCTACTCTGTATCATAGGAGATGAAAAAAGAATTTGCTGCTTCTGCCCTCTGAAGAATGTATTTCTTTCTCGTCTCTGGCATGGTAGGTGCATTATCAATGGAGCATGTCATTTTATACAGAAGCTCCAATCCTCTCAAGGACACCAGGGACAGGAGGTCTTGAGCTTACAAGTGTTCTGAATCTTTGTCTCCCAGTTACAGACCCAGCAATGGCTCTGGTGGTACCCAGTTACAGACCCAGCAATGGCTCTGGTGGTACCCAGTTACAGACCCAGCAATGGCTCTGGTGGTAGTGCCATGATTCAGGCTCCCATCTTTTTCACCTTCTGCCCCTCATCATTCCCCTATTTTCAAGACCAGTTCAAATATCAAAAGGATTAAACAACGACAACAACAACAACAAGAAAAATAACAAAGCAAAGAGGCTTTTAATGGGGTCCACTCGTCACATATTTCCACAGCCAGGGGACTAGAGGGACCTTTCCACTCCTCAGTTGTATGGGAAAAGGCCATTAGGAAAGAAGACAAGGGTTGGTCCTCCGGTGAGATCTGTGGCAGAAATGGACTAGACAGGCAGCAAGCTGTTTTCTCCTGACATTCGTTTAGACTAAATATTTTCATCTGTGCTACTATTAGAGGCTGCCATGTGACTGAGTCCTGCCCAGTGGAGTGTGCAAATGTGATAGAAATGCCAATTTTCGGCTTGGCCTTGTCAAAACCTTCTATGACAGCAGTCCCTCCAGAACTTTCCCTATATCTCAGCCCTCTCTGCTCTTAGTTGGCTGAATTTGTGTTTAGTCATCTTGGAAGTCACATGTTCGAGACTTCAGCATTTTCCTCAGGCTCGAGGAAAAGGCTCCCACAGTAACTGTTTTGTATGACTGAAGAATAAATCACGTTGTTAAACCACTGAGATTATGGTATTTAGTATAACCGCTATGCTTATCCTAACTAGTACAGAACACATACAAATGCTATGCTCTAAATATTGGTGTCTCTCCTCATGTTTGTATGTTGAAATCTAATCATCTGTGCCATGGTAGTGGGAGGCAGCTCTCTTCTATGAGGCAGTCTTGTTCATGAGGGCATGAGGGCTCTCTGGACAGTGTCAGTGATGATATTATGGGGCACAGCCATCATGAATGGGACTAGAGACCTTATAAGAGAGCTATCTTGACTCTCCTATGTTGAGGACATAAGAAGTTGCCATCTATGAAGCAGAAAGTGGGTCCTCATCAGACACCAAATCTGCCACTGTCTTAAGTTTGGACTTCCAGCTGTCACAACCATGAGAAATAATTTTATTTTTAGTAAGTTAGACAGTTTATGGTGCTTTGTTATAGTGGCACAAGTGACAAGCAGGGACACTTTTGTGTGACTGTTATAATTATTCAGATCCATGTGAAAGTCTGTATAGATGACTCTGTATAGTTTCACTTTGGTGGCCAGTTCTAAAGACTCACAACTCCCCCAAGAAAGGAATTTCAGATACAAGGCTAGGCACAAAGCCTTAGCTGGGGGATGGGCAGCAGCCAAATGTCAGAAGGAAAGAAGATAGGAAAAGACCCAGTTTTGCTTGATTACAGAGATGCAGCAAACTGATTAAATTAAAAAAATATTATCCCTAATGGAAAACGTTTATGTTTAGAAAGTTTGGAAAAAGTATATTTTAAAAGAAGGTTAAAAACGCAACATAATTTGAAACATCTGATCTTGGCTGATCCCCTCCAAAATGAAGCTGATATTCAGCATTGAGGTTTTATGTGGAATTCCTGAGACTTTCTGATAGCCAGTATGCTTCTCTGCTTCATAACTTTAATCGGATGCTGGGTTCTGCTGTTCTGAATTGTTCTATTCAGACTCATTTGCGTCTCCTCCGTTGAAGCGCCAGCATGGCAAAGGCAGCCCATAGACATGATACCAGAAGCGCCAGCAGGCACCTGAGGCTTGTTTGGCACATCTCCAGCACACCAAGACTGATGTTTTTGAATCCTCATGAGTTTTGCCAGTGTTTCAATCATGTTTCTGTTTCATTTCCTGTTCTCACTATATGGCTACTTATCTTGAGGCAATTGTTTGATAATTAACTTCCTGCATGGCCCCAAACTGTAGTTCATTGGTCAACCAATGTCCAGGTGTCAAAGCTAGAACATATGTTGGGCTGGATGGGACAGTGGGATAGTACCATGGGGCCATGGCAGGATACATTGTAGCAACACTGGCTAACTGGCTAAAATGTATATATTGGTCATTTGTAAGGGATACTTACGAATGTCATTCAAGCCTCAATTTCAGCCACTAACTTTATCCAACTAGCCTTTTAGCAATGATATTACAAAGATGAAGAGCCAGTAATTTGAGTTTCCTGTGTTATGCCTTTCAGTTCCTTAATGTAACAGGTGCCTTTCCCATAACTCCTTGGTATTACCGCTATTCACTGTGGGCTGCTTATCATAAACTCCTGTGATTCTCTGCCTGGGAGGGGATTCTATGTCATAAAGGTGTATTTAATATAAAGTTCTGAAGAGTTAAGGACCCCAGATATAATCTTTAAACAATACCTATTGGGGAGACTGATGTATAAGTATCCCAGATTCTTCTAGCCTTACTAGGATCAAGTCAAAGTTTCCCTAGAGTTTCCCCAGTGGGACTGATCTTCTGTTACTCATTGTTAACTTGACCAGATATGGATTAACCTAGGAAATACGCCTCTTGGTACATCTATGAGAATGTTCCCCGTGATACTCAAGTGCGAAGGGACGAACTACCTTGAGGATGAACAGTCTCACCCCCATGGCTTGTGGACTTAGACGGAATAAAAACCAGAGCAGGGGGATAAAGCACCAGTGTTCATCTCTCTGCCTCCTGACTGCAGATCAATGTGACAAGGTGTGTTATATTCCTGCTGCTATGCTTTTGCCACTGTGATGGACTATATTCTCTCAAACTGTGAGCCAAAATAAATCCTTCCTTCCTTCAGTGTCGGGTATTTTACAATGATGAAAAATAACCAATACACTTGCTAACACACCATTTATTGGCTTTCTTAACTTCTTTATCTAATGGACCTACTCCAGTTCTATTGCTCCCCAAGATCAGTTTCCAAATCTTTGTCTCAGGATGGGCTTAAGCTAAGGCTGGGCATGTTGCCTATAATCCCAGGACTTGGGAGGGAAGGCAGGAAGATCTGGGGCTCAAGGCAAATCTCGGCTATGGAGGACAGCCTGGAATGCATGAGAAAGGAAGGAAGGAAGGAAGGAAGGAAGGAAGGAAGAAAGGAAGGAAGGAAGGAAAACAAGAGTACACAGGCTACAGAAACTATTTTCCTTTGAGTGTAAAATGAAGCAGTTAAATGATCCAAAAAAGTTCGGAAAGGAAGAAGGAAGCAATGATAGAAGTCGATATATTCCTCAGTACAAACAATAGAGATTAATTTATTATTCTGGGCTTATGTTTAATGTGGCAGCCACTAGTCGTGTATGGCCCTGGAGCATTTGAAATATGGCTAGAGGCACTGGGGGATTCTTCATTTTATTTGATTTTAATTAATTTAAATTTAAGTAGTATATGTGGCTAATGGCCACTGGGTTAGACAGTACAGATTATAGACTAATTCTATTATTGGGAAAATTCTATAGGGCTTTAATGGGGAAGAGAAAGAGTAATAATTCTTTGTAAAGGGCTAGATAATAATATTTGGGGCCTTTTGTACTATATGAACTCAGCTACAAATGCTCAATGTTCCTATTTTAGTGTGAAAACAGCCATCAACAAAATATAAGAATGAACATGACTGTCAACAAAACCATTTCTGGACACTGAATTTTCATTTCATTTATTTCCATATGTCACAAAATATATTATTCTCTTTTCCATGTTTGCCAACCATCTGAAAATGTACAACCTTGGAACTGAATAAAATAGGTGGTGGGCCATTGTTTGCTGACTCACGTTCTACACAACATCATTAGTAATTGTTCCTAGGGGGTCTATCATTAAGGTGTCCCACTAATCCAGGGCAGACGTTGACACCAGTGAGGAAAGCATCAAATGAACTGCTTATTCTAAATTAAATCAACTTTTGCAAACAAAACGCTTTATTCAAACTGAATTACTTGCAAATGAAGTTGGCAAGGAGAGATTTTTTTTTTCCCCTTACCGTTTATAAGATTTCTTTCACGGCAGTCATGGAGAATCTTAAGAAAATCATCGGAGCTCAAGCTGAACCCCTGTCCCTGTCTCACAACAGCCTTGTCACCCGGGGAGACTGAATGCTGTTCTTTACCTTCTTCATTCTTGTTTCTCTGATTTGCCCCTACCTTTCTTTTGTCACCTCCTTCCCTGGCCACGAAGATCAATACTTGGGCCAGGCACAGATTCACCCAACATTTTCAAGCACGATGAAAGGTTGGTTTTCAAAACCGCAGTGTTCTCGGAACACAAGGCCAGCAAAATGGCTAATTTAATCTCGAGACGCCAGGAATTAAAGAAGTGCTATCAATGCAGCACAGACAATCATTTCTTTTCGTGATCCGTTTCTGAATCAGCTCAAAGCAAACTAGGGAGGGGTTGGGAGTGGAATCAGGAAGTCTGCCAGCTGGACAATTCAGCATAACAGATCTCAGAGAATAGGCCACAGCAAGCGAAAGGATCAAAAGTGCAATACCTGGCAGGGATCAATAAAGCAGTAGGGGGCAGTCATTTCTGGAAAAGACTGAGCTATCTCCACAGTCAGTGCTTAAGAACTCCCAAAAGACACCGATGGGTACTGACATTTTTTGAGTTCTGCCAACAGAGCCCTGAACCCCAGCTGGTGCCTCTGATGCTAGCTCTTGCAGCAGTCAAAGGTCTTGAGGCAGTGGAGAAGCAGGCCTTTTTGCTTCCTTAAAAAAAATGATGCGTGGTGTTTCAGCACAAAAATTATCAAAGTAATATCCTCTTTAGCTAAGGCTTAAAATATCCACTGAAAGCTCTTTGTAATCAATAATATAGATCTCATTATGGGGCCTGCATTAAAGAGATAGGAGCTGTGTTAACTTTACAACTTCCTTAAGGGAAAGATAGGGAAAGAGATTCAGCATGCGTGTTTTGATGCAGCTCAAGTGAATCTGCATGCTACAGCAGAAGCAGCACACAGCACCAGCCCATTACCCTCTGCTGTCTTCTCATGCAACTCTCGTATTCATCACAGAGGCTCGGTGAGGTAGGTTTGGGCAAGTCTGTCCATGAATGCATGGTAGAGTCAGGTTACCATTGAAGCCTTTTATCTGATTCCTAAGCCAGCACCATGCCAGGTAAGAGATTCTGTTAAGGGCAGTAGTGCAGAACTGTCTTAACTTGGGTGTAAGGATCTGGAGAGCCTGGCCTAAATGTTCCTCAATTATCTTCTCCCCAGATGCCATAAAGAATCCATAAACAGCTGAATTTGCTTTCTTTGAAACTGTTACTAAGGCCAAATACCCAGAACGAATGCAGCTGTGAGGCCAGTAAGTGTCCTCCACGCATGCACAAGATTCTTTCTGCCCAGCTGTCTTCAAGGTCTGCATTTCTCCCCAATCACTTAGAAACGCTCTTTGGCCTTGCATCAGTCCTTTGCATGCAAGGAAATGATAACCTTAAATTATTAAACTCTCTGAGCTATTTTGAGATAATTGCACATTCATATGTGGTTTTGAAGACTAACAGAGAGCTCCATTGTGCCCCTTACCTAGTTTCCGCTAGGCCACCATCTTGAAGAATTCTAGCACAATTATATTTACTTTTGTAATCAAGGAAAAACAAACACTGTCCTATTGCTAAAGCTAGGAAAGACATAAGGGGGCAGATTAGAGTGGATGTGAAATCATAGATTTTTTTTCAAAAATTAACTTAAAGGTGAGAGAGACTTTCAGTGGTGACAGGGTTAAAGAAGGGCACGAAGAGTTCTGACTCCCCTGGGTTAGCTTGCTCTGTGAGGGACTTTCCTACCACTATGCATTTTAATATGTGCATGAGGTGTTGGAACAGCAGAAAAGAGGGAAATATAGCCATCTGTATCCTTCTTATCTGACTCAGCCGACACTGGATTAAGAATATTTTTTAAAAATTTCCAAAAAAGAAAACATGAATTTGCCATGCACCAAGGACTGTCCCGAATCTACAGGAAGGAAGTGATGTATAGATTTCATATTAGGTGTCAGAAGTAATCTGGAGATGATTTAAGGTGTGCAGGTAGCTGTGTGCCCCAGTTTTGTTTTTATTGTGATACAATCCCCAGGTGAAAAGCAAAGGAGAAAGGGTTTATTTTAGCTCACAAGTCCATATTACAGCCTGCTTATTGTAGCAGAGTAAAGGATGCATGTACTTGAGCAGCTAGTACCATCCGCAGTTAAAAGCAGAGAGAGAAGTGACTGCTTGTACGCCCAGCACTTAGCTAGCTTTCTCTACACTGAGTCCAAGGCTCCAACACAGGGGATGGTGCCACCCACAATGAGCTGGGTCTTTCCACCTCACTTAAGGCAATCAAAACAATCTACCACAGATGTGCCTCGGGCCAGCCTGATCTAGACAGTCCCTCTTTGTGACTCTCTTTCCAGGTGAATCCAAGTTGTGTTGAGTTGCTAATTAAGACTAACCCTCATAGTGTGTATAGGTCATATGCAAAGGATTATACTTTTTTTATAAGTGGGGATTGAGCATCCACAGAGCTTTGAAAATTAAAAATTTTAGGTTAACATGCAAAATCATGGGTTTCATCACAGCATCCTCACACATGTATGTCATCATACTTTGTTTTTAATCACTACCATTTCCTGATACCCTCTCTCATCTCTGCTGCCCCTTCCTTCCCCCAGGCAGTTCACTTCCTTTCCCCAGGCAGCTCACTTCCTTCCCCCAGGCAGTTCACTTCCTTCCCCCAGGCAGTTCACTTCCTTCCCCCAGGCAGTTCACTTCCTTTCCCCAGGTAGTTCACTTCCTTGCCCAGTGCTCCCTTCTGCCGTTCTCATCACATGTATTCTTATTACCCAACCTCACTAATTTTCCTCCCCCTCTTTCTAGTTTTGTCACCTGTCCACATATGCAAATGTATAGACACACACTATGTAATTTAAGTTTTACATTCCACATATAAGAAAAATACATCTGAATTGTTTCATTCAATATAATGATCTCCGGTTACACTCATTTTCCTGTAAATGTTATGATTTCATTTTTTCTTCTAAATTATTTATTGATTGATTGACTTTTATATCCCAACTGCAGTCCCCATCTCTCCTCCCATTTACCCCTCCCCATTCACTCCTTCTCCATCTCCATGCAGAAAGGGGCAGACTATCTATGGGCTTGAACAAAGTATGGTACATCAGTTATAGCTGCATAAATTCCACTGGGCACATTTACCATATTTTCTTTATCCATTTGTCTATTGACAGACATCGATGTATGTTGATCCCATTTCCTGTTTATAGTGAATAGTTCGGCAGTAAACATGAATGTGTAAGAATCTATGTGCTATGTTGACTGAGAGTCCCAAGAGTGTTATACACCTAAGAGTTCTGGCTGGATCTTTTTTATTTTAGTTGTCTTCAGGCAACTTCACGCTGGTGTCTAGAGTGGAGGCCCCAGTTTGTAATCTTACTCGCAGTGAGTAAGTATTCTTTCGGCACATCCTCAGTAGCAGTTTTAATTTTCATTTCTCTGATGGATAAGGATGCTGAGCACATTTTCAAGACTTCATTGGACACTTGAGTCTCTTCTTTTGAAAATTGTCTATTCAGTTCATTACTCCATTTATTGATCAGATGATTTGAATTTTGGTGTTTAATTTTTATGGTTCTTTATTCATCCTAGACACTAACCCCCTATTTGCTGTACATTTGACAAAGATTCCCCCATTCTGTAGGCAGCCTCTTTATCTAGCTGTTGTTGCTTCTGCCATGCAGCTCACTGACTTTCTAAAATCACATTCCTTGCTGCTTTGTATTTCCCATGAGCTGTTAGACTTCTTTTCTAAAAATTCTCACCCATGTCTCTATCTTCAAGAGTTTTCCTCTAGCAGTTGCAACCTTCCAGGTGCAACTTGAAGATCTTTGATTCATTTTGAGTTTATTTTTATGCAGGGTGATAGACAGGCTCTAATTTCCTTCTTCTACATGTGAAAATCTAGTTTCCCAGCGCCATTTGTTAAGAGGCTGCATTTCCTCCAATTTATGTCTTTGACATCTTTATCAAAAATTAGGTGTCTATAACTGTGTGAGTTTATTTTTGGGTCCTCTACTCTATCCTATTAGGTTACATGTCTGACATGTGTGTGTGTATGTATGTGGGTGTCTGTGTGTGTCAGTCTTTCTTTGTGTGTCTCTGTATGTGTGTGTGGGAATCTCTCTTTGTGTCTGTCTGTCTGTCTCTCTCAGTGTCTCTATGTCTCTCCATGTCTCTCTCTGTGCCTGTGTATTTCTCTGTGTGTGTGTGTGTGTGTGTGTGTGTGTGTGCGCACGCGTGCACATGAGTAGCGTGCTGTTTTGTTACTTTTGAGATCAGATGTTGGGGCTATGTCTAGCATTGCTCTTTCTGCTAAATGTTGCTTTTGCTAATTGTAGTCTTTTGTGCTTCCACATGAATTTCAGTACTATTTTTCTAGTTCTGTGATGGATGTTACTAGGATTTTGGTGGGGATTGCATTGAATCTGTTGCATGTTAATTTCACTAATATAACCATTTTTCACAATATCATTTCTGCCAACCTATGAGCATGGAAGGTTTTTCCATTCTAGGGTACTTTTCAGTTTCTTTCTTCAGTGTCGAGGTTTTATATTCTTGGTTAGGATTATTTCTATTTATTTATGCTATTATGAATGGGATTGTTTCTCTGATATCTTTCTCAGTATGTTTATTATTGGTATATAGGAAGGACTAATTTTTGTATGTAGATTTTTATCCTGTTACTTTGCTGAAATTGTTTATTAGGTCTAAGTTTTCTGATGGAGGTTGAGGAGGTTACAGTTTTTCACCCTTTAACTCTCTGACAGTTTCATACATATGTATAATGAATTTTACTGGAGAACAAATTCCATTATCCACTTTTATTCTCCACCCTCAAAAGCAGGATGCTCTTCGTAAAGCTATTTTTCTTTACTCTTAAAATTTCATATATGTGTGCAGTATGTGTGTGTGCGATATAATCATATCCATTCCTCATTTTCCTCCTCCAACTCCCATGCACCTGAACATTATCCCTCCAACTTTACACTTCTTCCTCCTTAAAAAATTACCCTCTAAGTCCAGTCAGTGCTATCTATCTATCTATCTATCTATCTATCTATCTATCTATCTATC